>VOMN01126772.1:0-35422 GCA_014899125.1 Orchestia grillus
CCTCAAATCAACAGAAGATGTCACTGTTGACACAGCCAGACCTTGCCTGGTGTTGACACTCGCCTAAAAGTTCCTTTCACTGCCCCCACGCGACTATATAGCGGCTCCCCAGGCCCCCTCCTACACAGTATATGTGCCCCCTATAGCAGAGGTAGGCATGATTCCCACTCGGTGTCGCTCTTTAGGTTTTTTTTTGTATTTTGATGAGAGTGAAAATGCTTTTTTTAGTCCAAATTATATTTTTCTGTGTAAGATTGTTGACATTATAGTTGCCTTTTTTCAATACACTAAGTTCAAAAAACAAAGTACCATTGATATTTCAAAGATGTCATCTGAACGGGGACGGTTGATTTGAAAGTCTTGAATTACTATGCAGTGTGATTTCATATTCACAATTGAATTAAATTCGACCAAAATGATTAAGTGCATTAATGCATCATAATTTGATGTTGCTACTTGGGGCGTTCTTGCATGAGTTTAGTGCTTTGCAATGTTCAACTGAGTCTTCAAACAGGAAATGTTAATAGCAGCTTCATTCTATCGATGTCCAGTTTGATTTTCCGACCTGTGTTGAATGAATGACCATATTCTCCTAAAATTAAGTGTCCTCTCTGAGCAGATTTTCAGCAGTTGTTGAGGAAATTTTGTATCCAAAATACCGAGGCTTCCTTCCGCCATTACGAGAAGCAGCGAAAGTTGAAATATACATTTTCATTTGAATCGAACTAGTACCCAGAAAAGCTCATTTGAATAATCTCCGTTGCTTTATTTCACCTTCCTTTTGAATTAAAACATGCAGAGCCCACTGGCAACAATTTTCATGTTCATGAAAACTAAAATTTTTAAATTCAACGTTTAGGATTTTGAAATTGCGTGACAGAATTTTCATAGTTTTTAGCATTTGGTGTTTGTGACTGTAGCTCTAGATAAAACTTTATTTTTCACTGTCAAGCTGCAGTATTAATTTTAATCATGACGCAGTCCGTGGTCCGCTGAGAAACATATCTAGAATCTCACACAGAATAACTTTTTTCGTAGAATTACCCATTTTTTAGATCAACCTTTGACAACTTGTAGTACAATTCGTGTAGTACAAATGAGAGCAATTCGCGTTAACTCTGTTTCTCTGTTGCAGGAAAAAAAAATCTTCGAACCTCAATCGAATCGACATGAATTTACGACGAGCGATCATTTTTTTCGCCGTGCACGTACTGCGCCTGGCCAGCGGGCGCGTGGCGTACGACTTCCCGGACGGCGCCCTCTCGGTCCTGAGAGCCGCCCTCCAGGAATCCTTCTCATGTGACTCCAAAGTCTACGGATATTACGCCGATGTTTCCAACGGCTGCCAAGTCTTCCACGTCTGTCTGCCTGTGATGGATGCTCTTGGAAACAGAGTTTCGACAGACCAGTTTTCATTTTTCTGTGGCAACAGAACGGTTTTCAGTCAGGACTCTCTGCAGTGTGTCCATGAGGACGAAGCTTACCCGTGCGAGCTGTCCGAGTCCATCTACGAATTAGCAAACTCTAAATTTGGAACTGCTGAAGGCATTGCTGTTTTCGATCAACCTTTGGATTCATTGAGGGAGAACCGTCCACAGGTATTCGAAAGCATCAGTTTACCTGAGACTCCCGTTTTTGAGTTTGGCGGTGCTCAGGAAAATAGAATTTCTGCTGAACCTCAACTGTCAGAGGTCGAGGAACCTTTTCCTCAATTGATCGAGGCGCCAGAACCTGCAGCCTTCGACTCGGTAAACTCACAAACCTCTGATGTGCAAATCCAAAAAAATCAAGAAAAAACATTCGACGATCTTCAAGGTTCTGACAACTTCGAGTTTGAGCTGACCAATGAGGAACCGTTTGTGCAAGACACATTTGTGCAAGACGGGTTTGAAGAAGACAATCAGGCGATAGATTTAAGTGACACCCAAACCGAACGGAATGGAGATCTGGCTCATATACAAGTTATAAATGTAGAGGACCTCGGTGATATTCAAGAAGGCCTTCCTGTTGAATTTAATTAAAACTAATCTAACTTGAACTATGATCTCTGAAAGTTCTTCTCCGGTGAAATAAAATATATGTTTGATTGGTGTGATAGATGAGAACCTGTACAGGAATATTCTTCCAGAAACTTGAGCACTAGTGAGACACTTCTCTATATATTCCTCTATATTTGATCCTTTTCGTACATATTTACTCAGAAATCGTTTCACGACTAAACGATTTTAAAATCCCAAAACTTATAATAACTGATCCATTTCTTGCTGAACGCGTAGGCTTCCTATATTAAATTTTCGGAATCGCAAAGAGAATTTGGGGTGAAAATTTTTGATGCCGGCGACTGGCACCAACTTTTGATCAAGTTATTGTCAGTTGACTCTGTGTGGGGATTGGAAGCGAGTGTTCCAAAGGGACGCTGGAAGCTAATTTCGAGTACCATTTTACTTTCTTGTACCATCTTACTTTCGTGTACCATCATACTTTCGTGTACCATCATACTTTCGTGTACCATCTTACTTTCGTGTACCATCTTACTTTCGTGTACCATCTTACTTTCGGGTACCATCTTACTTTCGTGTACCATTTTACTTTCGTGTACCATCTTACTTTCTGGTACCATCTTACTTTCGTGTACCATTTTACTTTCGTGTACCATCTTACTTTCGGGTACCATCTTACTTTCTTCTTAGGGACAGCTGCCCTAAATATCTCTAGTGATGGTAAAACTTTGCTCCAAATATCTCTAGTGATGGTAAAAATTTGCCCTAAATATCTCTAGTGATGGTAAAACTTTGCTTCAAATATCTCTGGTGATGGTAACAATTGCCCCAAATATCTCCGGTAATGATAATAAGAATCCAAAATACCTGCGGGAATGATAATAATTCATCTTAAATATTTCTGATGATGTTAATAATTCATCTCAAATATCTCTAGTGACGATTACGTTTTAATTCAAGATAAAGTGATATTTTTTCCATTTTTTTTTGCGCACTCTGCCTTGTGCTGTCCACTTCAGGCGCAGCATCTCAGGAAATGCGGCCGTCCTCAGAGCTGTTCCGCGTTCCTGAGCTGACGATAGGCTTTACAACGTGCACTTTTGTTCCGTTTTCTTCAAGGTTACGAATACCTTCACCTTGTGTGGGGTGTGAAAAGCCTTTTCTTTAAACGATTCATCTGATCTCTCAATTGTTTTGACTGTACTGCGTCCACTGGCAGTTTTCGTACGAGTAAACTTTCGCACGATTAAATTTTTTTTGCCTTGCAAACTCGCGCTTTTTTAGCTTAGGAAGACCGCCAGTAATTGTAAGAAGGTGGAATACACGGCCAACGCACCCACCACAGCTCCTTTCTAACTCACCGTAACCCTGAATAAAGGAACACGCGCGACATCAGCGGAGAATCTGACTTGATGAACCCCTTCAGTTGTGGCGGTGTCCCCAGGAGCCAGACTAGTTTCTGCGTACGGAGACTAGTTTCTAGACTAGCGTCTGTGCTTGGTGGGCGAGCCGTGGCTGGTAGCCTCTGCACTGACCATTCATCCAATGGACTCAAATTGTAATTCGCCACCCAAGGCAACTCAACGCCTCATTTGTGCCCCAAGTGGGCAAGTCCAAAACTCGACGTAACCGGGCGCGGCGTGACGCCTCATTTGGAAATAACACCTGGCACATGATGTCACTTGATTCAGGACGATAGGATTTAGGACAACACCTGATTTTGGATAACACTTCAGGATAGCAGGAGTCGGAAAAATACCTGATCAAGGATTTAAGGTAACACCTGATTCCGAAAAACGCAAAACACCAAGCACCGGATTTACATCTCAAGCGTGACGGTTCAGGATAGCAAAGGGTAGAAATGAGAGCGAAATAACGGGTTAGAATATCGTGATCACCTGGAGCTAGCATCTAGGCGTCCTGTCGTCATCGCCTGCCTCTGCGGGGTGCTCTCGTGATTCTTGTAGTTTCCCTGCACTCCGGAAATGAACCAATTTGCTCAGTTATGATTCTTGCGGGCCTTGCACCGCGTACATTCTGTGGGAAAGATTAGAAAATGTTAACTTGCGCTTTGCAGTGTTCTGTTTGCTCCGAATGATGTTCTATTTTTCTGTTATTCTACGTATCTAAAGTCCCTGCATAGAGTTATATTAGAGTTATATTCTCGCTGTTTATTAAAGTCACGACCACTTATTAAAATTAAAACCGAATCCCGCCGAAGGTAGAACGTTCTACATATTTCCGACTTTGTTGTTTATTTTGACATCGCTAGCGCCGCAGTTCATTGACTGCTGTAGTTTTGTGCTCCGCCGCACCCATTGGTTGAAGAAGTATTAGCTGCGTTTAATGCATCGAATTCATTGGGTGAAGTTTTTGTATTCGTAGCATTAACTGCTAATACAGCTTGCAGTGTATTAACTGCATTCATTTTATGCGTTGCATCAACTACATTTCCTATATTTGTTGCATTTATTGCATTTCCTGTATTTGTTGCATCAGCTGCATTTCCTGTATTTGTTGCATCAACTGCATTTCCTGTATTTTTTTGCCTCTACTGCATTTCCTGTATTTGTTGCCTATATTACATTCATTGTATCAATTGCATTTATTGAGTGTGTTGTATTTTTGTCCTTATTGCACTGTTAAGACATTGTTAGGCTACTTCAGTGTGGTGGAATTAGGAAATTTCGGTTTTAGGGACTGAACTTTGGCTAAAGAAAAAAACTCAAAAACTTGATGGGCAAATTTTAGGCAAACTTGACCAAAACTCTACAGGCAAAAACTCTGTAGTGCATTTAGCTAAATAAATTCAATATTTTACTTCAGCAAAACGTGATGGGCGAAAATTTTTCCATTTAACTGCACAACCGCAGGCGTATTGAATAGGATTAGTAGACGGGAAGTGTTTGTCACCTTTTTGCTCTCGGCAAATTTATTGGTTCAAGCAGAACAAGTGTTTATTGTCAGGGAAAAAGAATTATTCGGGAAGGGCTGAAGAAAATTTGTTAAAGTGTTGGAAATAGCCTCCAGTGTCAAATGATCACTATTGGTATAGATGGTTAAACTGAGCGTGACGTAAAATTAGATTTGGATAAGTAGACTTAAAATCGCCAATTCAGGAAGAGGATAGAAAACGAGGGCATGACAGTTACAAAGTTGGGATCCTCAAACGTAGAATCGGGAGTTCGATTTTGGGCGCTGCAGGTGGAGGGCCTCGGCCCATGGCGCCCCGTGGGCAGTGACCCGCACTTGAGGTCAATTTTGGAGCTTGTTCTCGGGAGACGACTTCGACACTCTTGGAACTTGTCCTCAAGAAAACTGGCAACATTTTTGGAACGTGCCCTCGGATAACCAATGGCGTTGCAGACATTCAAGTAACCTGTACCTCATTGCACGTTACCTTACCTTGCGGCAGACAATTTTGACAGCACTGCCTCGTAGTTAAGTGTCGCTCAATTTACCACACCGTCTGTCAATAACATCCCCCATTTCGGGCACCGTATGGAAGAATAGCTTGGGTTGCTGTAGTATAGAGTAACTCTTCCCCGATGTCGCAGCAACTTGCGATGAGCAGAGAATTCTCGAGATCTAATAAGCTTTAAACTTGGAGAGGCATGGAGCATCGTCGGAATTAACGGAGGAACGCCTCGAGGAGGCCAAGTCGAACGCGCATCAACGTGAGAGAGGATCACGAGCACACTCGCTTGCGTCAAAATTGCACCCCGAATTTGCCGTCAGACTGAAATCATACAATAACGCAGCAGCTACGCTAGATCGCCACTAGTGAACCACCATCGTGTATCCATACAAGCACCTACAGTCACCACCCTGACTTGGAAGACATAGAGCACCAGAGACATCATCAAGGCTGCTTGGCTCGCTCATTAGAAGGATTGCCGTAACAGCATTGCGTCAGCTAGAATTGGATATTTTCAGTGCAAACAAGTGCACTTCGAATTCAAGGAAACCGCAGTGTTCAGTGCAGAAATTATTCCCCAGGACGTTTCAAATGCCGAGGTTTAGGGTAGACTTTTGACTTTTTGGGACATGCATATTTGCGCTACCTAGACGTTTGAGGCAAAGTGGTGTAATCATCAGGTAAAAAATTAGTGTGATAAGTTGAAAAGTATGGTACTTATAAGTCGAAATTAGTTGTCAACGAGGTGCCGTAAATAGACCCATTCAGTGAACGTTGCGTCTCGTGGGCGTCGGACTTCCTTCATTTGCGACTGCCGAATGTCAGAATAATTTATGTAATTTGTGATGTACTTTTCCATCCCCGTTAGTGCCGTATTAAAATTCAGATTTTTGACGTGTTCGAATGTTGGCCAAATGTGCGGTGTTTCATTGTTGTTTCTGTACTCGATAGCTGGTCACTATATTTCCGTCACTAATCTGTGAATCACCAGTGTGAACAAAGGCATCATCAGAGTGAACAGATATATTGAGAGGCGGTCTACCGGAGAGTTTCGATTTGTGTCTGTACCTTCCTTGTGTTCGTATATCAATTTTCCGTGACATTATTATAATAGTGAATGTGTTTAAATTTATTTTTGCATGTTAATTCCTTTCTTCTGTAGCTCGATGGGAGCACTCATGTATAATCTTCAGGGAATGTAAAATGTAATGTCACCCACGCGTACGTCCTGCTGAGATGAAATTCAGCTTGAAGATCGAGAAGTTCGTTTGTTCCTTGAATTATAAATATGTGAGAGAAATGGAGCGACCTCACTACTACTGCTACTTGTCACTGATGCTCTTCGTTTCTCCTTTGTATTTGTTTAAACGACTATTTTATCTTTCCCTTGTGCCCGTACCAAGGATGCGTTTTCTCTATTACATCCTTCCTATTTACCTGTATCACTTACACGTGCTTTCTATCCTTGCCTTCTACCTTCATCACGAACACGACTATTCCTTTCCTCATTTCCATCTGTATTACGGATTTCTTGCTTTTTATTTAACTGTATCACCGATACATCGACTGCTTTCTTTATCTTTCTTTTCTTTTTTCTTAAGATTGCATTTACCTTATCGGTTGTGAAGGAGTGGTGGTGGTGGTGAGAGGGTTGTGGGGGTGAGAGGGTTGTGGTGGTGAGAGGGTTGTGGGGGTGAGAGGTTTGTGGTGGTGAGAGGGTTGTGGTGGTGAGAGGGTTGTGGTGGTGNAGAGGGTTGTGGGGGTGAGAGGGTTGTGGGGGTGAGAGGGTTGTGGTGGTGAGAGAGATGTGGTGGTGAGGGAGTTGTGGTGGTGAATGAGTGGTAGTGCTGAGGGAGTTGAATTGAGTGGTGGTCGTGAGGAAGTGGTGGTAGTGGTGAGGCAGCATATCTTGCAGGCATTGGTCCGAAACAAGCTGCCGTTAATTAAGAGCGTCCTGATCGAGGTCAAATTTCTGTAAGTAAACGACATGTGTGTGTGTGTGTGTGTGCATGCATGCGTGAGGATCAACTTGAAGTACAAGACTACAGTTGGAAATTTTATTTATGTTTTACTAAGAGACAGCGACAGGCGTACAAGGACACTCCGTGTGATCAAACATGCATGGCTTGCCCATCACAGCCGCCAGACCTCCCCCGGCTGTCCTACGTCTCCATTAATTAGCAAGTGATAAACCACGCTGATTGCCTTTCACGAGGCGGAAATTATCTTCAAATATATATACGAGAGAGTCATTCACTCTCCGTCTGTAGAAATCCGTTGTGCTTCGTTCGAAGGCCAATTTACAGCGGAGAGTTTCTTCGCCAGTAAAGGAAGGATTTCCGTAGCCGGAGGCGCGAGTTTTGGCCAAGGATAACTTGCGATGCCTGAGGGATGTGCGCAAACATTTACCTCATGGCCTAAATTAGCGGGTATTTCTGACGTTCTCTTGTTCATTTCTTCATCGCATGTTGGCGAAAATTCACGTATAACAGATATACTTTAATTACAATTTTTATGCCCCTTAGGGTACATATGATAGGCAATAGGATTAAGACAGTTAGGTTTGCCTATCGTTCGCACAAAATGAATGCCTCACTTTAGGGAGCCAATACCTCACTTAATTTTAACACTTTGCCTCCGAAGTGGTTCATATATGGTACACGCGATCATTTAACCTAACCTAATGTAACCAAAGCACTATCATGTATAAATAAACATTTTCGAGTTTCCTTCAAATTTGTGTTCATCAATTGAATAAGCTAGTTCTCATTAGAAAGAAAATTAATAGAGTAACCAAATTTGTGAAACCAAAATCCTTCATTTTTAAATTCACAGTAGAAATATTTGTCAGCATGTAATTTTACTTGTGTGGAGAATCGGAGTCAACGTGTTAAGTCCATAGTAGCTCGCTTAGTTACGGTAAAAGTCTACCTCAGTCAGTGTGCGGTATTCACCATGCCATTCTTTCAGTACGGCGGCTTAACGTTGGACGTTCCATCGGTGTCCTAAAGTGAGGTGTACACATTTGTTGGACGCCTTGAACAGGTATACGCTTCAGGGCATGTAGCGAAACCAGTCATTATGTGTGAGGCCTAAACATTCTAGACGTTACGTGTGAGGCCTAAACATTCTAGGCGTTACGTGTGATGCCTAAACATTCTAGGCGTTACGTGTGAGGCCTAAACATTCTAGGCGCTATACGAAATGACTAATTCACTCGGCCATTTCACGTAATGACTGTAATTTAACGATTCATATTACACTAGTTGCCAAACCTAACGACTGAATGAATTTGTCATTTCATGTACTGCTTGAAATATTCCGGCATAACACGTAATGCCTGATATCTCTACTTGCCCGCAGCGTACATACACACATACGAATATACTCGTGTATGTACCTCGAGCAAATGTTTACTTTACAGCGTTTGATTATTGGGACGTATTCAGAAATGAGCAAACAGATGACTTAATTGATGAAGCTGGTGAGGAGGCGCAGGTGCGTTGAGTGCGCGTCACATAGAATAGAAATTGAGAATGGTTGAATAGGTGGGAATTCATGTTTTTGGTATTTATTTTCCGCGTTTGGGAATATCAAATTCAGCATGCGCGTAGTGAGGATATTTTTTTGTTCAGTCCCCGTTCAGAGGCAGCTTTGGTATTCCCTATGAGTACATACTATTCTTACTATAACAATTTAAATTCTTTATGACAAAGATGTAATAGATGCCGTAAAACGATGATTTAGAGGAAGATTCTACGAAGGGTTATAATGGGTAGGATATGCCTATAAATTCAGGCTTGGTTATTGTGAGATACGGAGCTGAAAATGTGTGTACGTGTAGTTAATTGGAGTTAATTGGCCAATCACGTTTTCACGTCTCGGTTGAGGCCCAAAGTTAGACTGTGCCTACAACAACGGGCGACCACTTAAGATTTTGCCCAAAAAAATATTGCGTAAAGATAGGCATGATGACGTGGTCGTAATTATTCTGCGCCGAAGGGGATTGTCCTCAGCACATCTTGAGGACTTAGCCACCCTTGGGGAACGGGGTGCAAGGTTCCCGAACTGTTCATATGAACTTGACGACGTGCAAAGTTCACCGTATAAACTGAAAATGAACTTTGCGCTGCAACGGAGTCTCACTGCTAGGATCACATACAATGGGGTTACGGCAGTTGAGCCCGTAGTGTTACTTTAATAAGCGACGTAATGGAAATGATAATAGTTGTAATTGCTCTCAACTGCATGAAATGTGGACGTAGAGACTACACGTTTGGAAACTCGTTACATGATCGCGTAACTAGTTGCACGGTCGCGTAACTAGTTGCACGGTCGCGTATCTAGTTGCACGGTCACGTAACTAGTTGCATGGACAAATTTGAGAAAACAGAGGAATAAATCAGAGCACAACTCTTCACTATATACAGCTCTAAGAACCTCGACAATAAAAGACACAAAACATCGGGCGATGGCAGCTCAGAGCGTCTGTGGTCTGAACACCACTCGGAGGCATCAGATACAAAGTTTCTCTTAAAAGAACATTATGGTATTCGAAGAACATCCTCTCAAATTACGTACAGAAGAATATCAATATAACTCGTAGACGTAGCATGAATAACAAACAGAACATTATGGAGTTCTGAGAAAATAACAGGAAACATCTTCACAAGGTACATATGGAAGACCATCAGCATAGCTCGCACGAATAACACGAACATCCCCTCAAATCAGGGTACCTAAAGAACTCTGTCATCATGGCTCGTAGAAGTAACAAAGCGCACATCAAGATCGGGCAGCCACAGCACACCAGGTGCACGCATCGTGGACGGAGTTAGAGGAGCTGCCTATGTTGATTAAAGGAGTGGTGTGAGTGTGTGTGTGTGTGTGTAGGCCGTTACTCGGTGGGTTTGGGCTCGATGTCATCCTCTGCTGGCCTGCTGGGGCATTTATTGATGGGCATTTAGCCTATACACAGGATGGGCTCCGTGACATAGTGGTAGTGTGGTGGTCTCGTTACCAAAAGGACCTGGGTTCGATACTCGGCTCAGGGATGCATTTTCACGTGACTGCGGAGTACTTTCCTTGGAAAAGGAAGTTTAAATCTCACATTCCCCACATCCCCCACCACACCAGTTGTTGTAAGGCATTTAAGAACCAACGGTAAAATGTGTTGGAATTAATAAAGGTTATTATATATAAGTAAGAATTCATGTAAGTGCACAACCTATGCAGGTATTCAACTTTTATGATTATCCAACTTGCATATGGATTCACACACGTACGTATTCAACCCATCTAGGTATTCATGTATGTATTCATCTCATGTAGGTATTCAATCTGCATACATATGTATTCAATAGATATTCAGCCAAAATAGGTGTTCACTATTATCCTTTTATCTAGCTTCCTCACTGCTAGGTGTTGCTTCGGTCCTTGGCGTCCTGGTACCGCGTTCCGCTCCTCAGCTGGGAGGCGAAGGCTCGATTCCAGGCCTGAGCAAACGGATTTTTACAGAAACACGGAGTGCTTCCCTTGGGAAACCTTACATCACTCACGGATCAGTACTTAAAGGCATTGAAAACCAAACGATGTTCTGTATGTCAACTAGTTTTAGTTATTTCGCTGTATCTCTGGATGTGAAATTTTTCTATAAAATTCAGACGAACTTCTTTGAGAAGATCTGAACAAATCTGGGCCGCTTGTAAGGTAGAACGGACTGGTGAGAGATAAGCGACTAGAGCAGAATATCGAGTGGAACTCTGTGGGTCGGTCCATTGATGCGCTCGACGGGCGAGTGATATGTGCGGTGAAAATGCAGTGTCGCCTTCACTGTGTTGTCTCCGCAGAACTAATGACTTGCGAGGGCTATTTTGCGCTCCTCTACCTAATGTTCCAACTGGTGACAGTAGTAGCAACAACGCTAGCAACAACACCAGAAATATTGCTGAGGAACGACTGACAGTAACTCTAAGAACACTAGAAAAACCACTAAACACAACACTAGCAATAACTTCACACCAAGACTAACAACAATCCTGCAATGAGGTGGCTCGCGACAACGCTAACAACAAAAACAGCAACACCATATGCGAAAAAATTACCAACCCTAACGACAACACCAGAAAAACACTAATATTACACAAGCAGCACCACAAACAACACAGTAACAACACGCGCCAACCTGGCGGTGTTGCCGTCATGTTGGCGCGTTGCGAGCACCCGCCGCTCCCAACACAGGGGATGACGCGCGTCCTCAGTTGTGCCTTTGGCGAGTCATCCCAGAGTCCTATACTCGCGGCTGCAGGAGCGGGTGCGGAAGTGGCTAGTTCTTTGTCGACGTTCTCTCCGCTTTATCTCCGTCCCCGCCAGGGTTTCTAATGAAAACGCACAATTTTAAGACGAATTTATTTACTTGAGACGTGCGAGTACACTCGGGAATGGTTGGCTTGTACGGAGAGAAGTCAGGGAAAGACGTGTTAACTCGAGTCAAAGATTTTTACGTTTTTGTTTTTAATCGAACACTTGACGAGTTTATTGTACAAATTTGAACAATTCGAGTTGCGTAAACAAACGTTGACCGAGTAAATTTACTGAAGCTTTTGTATAAAAAATAGGAAAATTAGGTGTTCATTGTATAATGTAAGCACGTTGTATCAGGCTACATTGTGGGCTACACTGTATCCAGGTAGTGCGACTGTATACATTCCAAAGTTGCAGGCGTGGGAGACCGAGCGCTGGCGTTGACGCCACATATCTGGGCTGAGCCCATGCAGAGCTAATCAAGTGACGCTGAGGGACTAATCGATAGTCTCTAGCTAACGAGGGGAACCTCAAAGCATACTTTGAGACGGGCCAACGGTAGAATTCCAAAGCTGGCAACGGTTGCATTCCAGAGCTGCAGGTGTAGGAGTGTTCTCGATGTGGCACAATGAGCGCATAGCACTATCGCAATGTACTGGAGTAGAGGGGACAAGTTAGGATAGGAGGGGCACCCTGACAGCATCAGCGGTAGGGGCTAGAGCAAGAGAAGACGCATGGCTTCTGGCTAGGCTCAAAATTGGCTAGATACTTTGTCATAGGTCTGAGAACAAAACCTTGCTGTAAGTTAGAACTTGCTCGAACTACGAGCCGGGATATTCAAGTTAACCTCTATTAAAATATTGCGATAACCCACCTAGAGCAGCTCATTTGTGGTCAGTCAAACTGAGATGCTGTATGTGCGTTCTACAAGTCCGCAAATGCGGTAGAGTTGGCGAAATAAAATTCTGAGTTAAATTAGTTCAGTAGTGGTCGGATTAATTGCGTCTAAATCTTCCAGTAGGTTCAGATCTCAGTGCTACGCTCATTACTGCGAGTCGCTGTCATTGTTCTCTTCACCACGTTTACTTAGCATATACCCACCCGACTCGTAGAAGTCACCATGATTGATTAATTTAAGATAAATGTTTACAACGTGTTTCACCTCCCCCTCGAAGTATCGTTAGATCTCTGCGCGACCTGACTGCCCGGCTGTACGTTACCACAAATTAAAACGTTGGAAACCGGCTTGAACTCGAAGCAAAGTACAAACGGAGTGAGTAGATAGAAACTCACTTATTACAAACAGCAACGTATAATATACACTTTATCTTCGTTCGACTCCCATTCGATGAAATTTATGGTATTTTCAAAACTAATCAATATGTGGCTTTGAATTACTCATCACCACGCGGCACACAGCGTAATTGGATAAAATTGGTGGGCGTGGCCGCCGATACGTAAGAGTTCATCCTTTTGTCTTGTCAGTACTTCTGTCGCATCAGTACTTCTGTCACTTCAGTACTCCTGTCTCGTCAGTACTTCTGTCACTTCAGTACTTTTGTCACTTCAGTACTCCTGTCTCGTCAGTACTCCTGTCTCGTCTGTACTCCAGTCTCGTCAGTACCCCAGTCTCGTCAGTACTCCAGTCTCGTCAGTACTCCAGTCTCGTCAGTACTCCAGTCTCGTCAGTACTCCAGTCTCGTCAGTACTCCAGTCTCGTCAGTACTCCAGTCTCGTCAGTACTCCAGTCTCGTCAGTACTCCAGTCTCGTCAGTACTCCAGTCTCGTCAGTACTCCAGTCTCGTCAGTACTCCAGTCTCGTCAGTACTCCAGTCTCGTCAGTACTCCAGTCTCGTCAGTACTCCAGTCTCGTCAGTACTCCAGTCTCGTCAGTACTCCAGTCTCGTCAGTACTCCAGTCTCGTCAGTACTCCAGTCTCGTCAGTACTCCAGTCTCGTCAGTACTCCAGTCTCGTCAGTACTCCAGTCTCGTCAGTACTCCAGTCTCGTCAGTACTCCAGTCTCGTCAGTACTCCAGTCTCGTCAGTACTCCAGTCTCGTCAGTACTCCAGTCTCGTCAGTACTCCAGTCTCGTCAGTACTCCAGTCTCGTCAGTACTCCAGTCTCGTCAGTACTCCTGTCTCGTCAGTACTCCTGTCTCGTCAGGACTCTTATCTCGTCAATACATGAAAATTACATCTTAAATTCCTCGGAAGAAGTTTGGGCACCTCGGCCTAAGCCACACTAGTGTGCCACTTTTTAGTATTGTCGGGGTTAACTTTCCTTACCCAGAGGTAACACTCCGCTTGGGATCGAACCCTGACCTTCCTGCGTTAGAGGCAAGCAGACTGCCTATAGCAGAACACAGCCTTGACTCGATAGCTGCTTGTGTATGGTTAGGTATTCAGTGTTCAATCTACGAGATTTTGTCTAAAATGTATATTGAATAAAGTTTTGTGCAAAAAATCTGTTGAATTTAGTTCGGTGTTTAGACTGCCGCAAATAGTGTTTATTCCTAAATTTCGCTTTTTTTGTTAATCTCTACTATATCTTAATTGGTTTAATATCAAACTTTTACGGTTGAAATTATGTGAATGCGCTTCGTTGGAGAGCCATGAGAACGTCTGCTGAATTTCAACACGTTGACCCCGATTTTCCACACAGGTAAAATTACATACCGACAAATATCTCTACGGTGAATTTAAAAATGAAGGATTTTGGTTATACAAATTTGGTTACTCTATTAATTTTCTTTCTAATCAGAACTAGCTTATTCGATTGATGAACACAAATTTGAAGAAAACTCAAAAATTTGTATTTATACATGATAGTGCTTTGGTTACATTAGGTTAGGTTAGATGATCGCGTGTACCATATATGACCCACTTCGGAGTTAACGCGTTAGGTTAAAAGTACGCGGGATTTTTTATCTTTGTTCATTTTGCATGCAAAATTTTTCGTTCTATTATAACAAAGCAAAAAATTTTATGCACGTTATTGTAATAAAAACCCAAAACGAATGTCCGTGAATCCCTATTTCAAAATTAACCTATTGGATGCTTGATATTCGACTCGAACACAGCACAAACTTCACGGCAGCTTGGATGCTTTACTCTCACACTTAACTTCACAACGAACATCAAGGAACATTTGAAGGTTGGTTGGGCTCTTCATTACTCTTGCACTGTGATGTGGGTGCTTCATGGTCCGCGTACACGCAAGTAGGATATGTTCACAATAGTCGCTGCGGCTGAAGGTTACACAGCTGCCCTCGAATGAAGATGGCACCGGGCGGCCTTGCGCAGTGCGGAACTTGTGCTGACCATTCCAGGACTCCAATTCTTGTTGGACACCCCTACCCTGCTAGTGTGTACCTCACACACCACTGTACACACCTGATGGACACCCCTACCCTGCTGGTGTGTCCCTCACATACACTGTCTTTAAATATCCTCCAAAATCACCTTCAGGAGTAATTTATTCTGTGCGCGTTGCTAGTCACAATTTGGGCACCGAAATCAATGAGTTTTATCAGAAAATTTAACGTTAAATTCTGCATCCTAGCTTCAATACTGAAAATTTTGGCGAGTAGTTTTTGATTTTCCGTAAATTTTTTCTCACGAATTCCTGTAGGTTATTTTAGTGCTGATGTTTGAATGGTAATTCAATAATTTGACAGTGGCTTATGAAAAAGCTACAGTGTAATACACAAAATAAAGTTTGGTGCATTTGAAGTTATTTGCCATATTATAGCGTATGCCGCATCGAAAACTTTTACGCTGCGAAATTTTTCCAGAGAATTTAGAGGATAGTTTGAATTGAGGTAAAAACTGCACATGGATCAGAAAAAAACAATTTGCTCAGCTAACCAGCTTGTAAAAATCATGAGTTGCAAAGCCGTTGTTGTGCGGCTTTTTAAGTTGCTTACTCGTCAAACATTGGCACCTCGAGGCGCTGCGTCACGATCCTCGGAGCGCGTTTCCTCAATGCAAGTATGACGTTACGGAGCCATATTTCACTTATGTCTAGTTGCTCGGCTAAAACCATAATTCCCCGTTTTTATAACGAACAAACGAGAAAAATATGTACGTTATTTAATGCTCGAGCTCTTCTTCTGAGGTCAGGACAGTGAATTTTTCAATTCACTTTTCTTCAATATGACACCGATCATGAATGTGAAGCGAGTGTGATACAACGCAAAGTTTCGTATGAATGGTGGACATTTTCTGCCACTTTGCAATAAAAGGAGTTAGGAAATAAGGTATAATAGCCAGGGACAAAAATCCTGTTTCAAGGCGTAACTACCAGCCTTGATTCCTCGCGCGCATTGAGCGGGCAGGCAGGCGGGAAAATGACAGTAGTCATGGGCCAAGAACTGACAGCAATGAAACTGACGAAAATAAATTGATAGGAAAAAGTGAAAACAAAAATATGACAACAAAAACTGGCCACAAAGAACTGACAAAAAAATTGCATCGAACACTGATAAAAAAACTGTTGCAAAAGCTGGGCTATAAAAAGCTAACTGCAAAAAATTGACTTCACAAGGTATTCGCAAAAACTGAAAACAAAAGCTGGCAAGAAAAACTGATTACAGCACGATCACTGCAAAAAACTGACCACATAGAAGTTGAACACAAAAACTTACAATAGAAAATGTCAATAAAAAACTGCCTCAATAGAACCCACGACAGATTTCATGCCTTACCGCTGCTGTATCAATGGCGGGAGGCTCGCGTCAGCTTAAAATGGATGAGTGCACTGACGAGGACAGACTATCTAGTTGTACACTATCCGTAGGTTGTTATTGTTCTATTGCATTCTTTAAGCGCTGAGTTCATTCGGTGAAAAAATTCAATATCTCATTAAATTACCATGGCTAAAAAATAAGCTTTATAATGTACAAAATGCGAAATGCATATTACCCATAAAATGTTTTGAAACATGAATAAATTTAGCACGATTGTAACTATTTTTAATTATCGCACCACTTAATCATTTACACAAACTCAACTTCGGGTGAAATGATACGTCCCTACCCTGACCCAACCGCTTCTTTATTTCTAATTTTCATAATTAGCAGGAGGTCGCCTCCCTCTCCTTGCATCATATCAGCTTCCGACATTTTCAGGACAGGTGTTTCGGGCCTCCTCATTCATGTCGGTTCATCTTTCAATGTCTTGATTTTTGCCCTTCGTAAGATACGCTTTTCTTCATCATTGAAGAAAAGGTGCAGTCCCCAGAGACCCACACTTTCGTGACCAGGAATAACATCAAAAGACCTCATTGTGAACACGAAAAACTAAGCATTCAATAGTGCCTCTCTTGTGAGTCACACCGTGCGAAGGACAAAGTCTCATCCTCATCAATTCTTTCCTCATTTCCTTTGGTGGCGACTGTGTGCAAAGTCTCACACGCGTTACACCTAAAAAAGAATTCATGGCGGAGAAAGTTTTCGTAATTTCAGCTCATAATATACTACTGCAGTGCAAGTCACCTGTCACACTCTGCCCTCGACCTCCACCTCTGTACTGCGCGGTGGAGCTTCCACCTGATCTTTCAGCAGCTGCCTGTGCAAGCCTTCTTGTGCATGCTTGTGCGTGCCTTCCTGTAGATGCCTTCCTGCAGCTGCCTGTGCGGGGCTGCCTGCAGCTGGCTGTGCAGCGCGCGTGTTTGCGCACATTTTGCTGCTTCGTTCGGAGATCAGCCGACGGTGACCTAAACTTACAACATTCGTAACGAAGGAAAGTAGCATTTTCACTGTGAATATCTTCGCCAGTTATTTTTTTCTCTAAATTCAGGTCCAAGTTACATAAGAAGCCACTATGGGCCATGAACCTATAGTGAACAGCTCGAATTTTGGGCTGCGAGCTATAACTCTTGAACAGCAGGAGAGGATTTTACTGCAGCTTTTGCTTCAGTCAATGCAACGGCCTTGACTCTGTGTTTGCACTTCAGGTTTGGCCGGTTCACTTAATTCGATAATAAGCTGGCGTGTGGGTAAGAATAACTACGGAAAAATTATAAGTATAAGCCTGATTTAATCAATTGAATTTGCTCGCACAGGTCACACTGATGTGCCGCCTTTTCAAGCAAATAGAGTTTAATCTTCTTTGCAGAAGCGCAAATGATTGTGATGAATTTAATTTTAGGACTGCTAGTGCGCTATTTCTTCATAAATAACTTCAGTGGCGCGAGAAATTCTGACTTGTCACTCTTTCAAACACCGACAGTAGGTGGTGAGGTAACGGGAGGTGTGGGAGGGAGGGGCCGAAGACGAGCTGTTTTAAAAAGTGTTATGATTTTTTCATATCTCAGCGGGGGTTAGTAAACACGCTATGGGCAACACACCGCACATTCTGCTCGACAACACGGGCACCAGCCGAAAATTGTTGACTTGACCTTCGCCGTCAGAGTGCCAGCAGTTTCCAGTTGCGCTTGCCACGAAGCAGAGGTAGTACGGACGGTAAACGTTTTTCAATTACGTACGAGTACACATACACAAAATAATGGTAGCACGGACTGTATATATTTTCTAGTTACGTACAAGTACACCCGCAGTAGAGCCAGCACGGACTGTATATATTTTCTAGTTACGTACAAGTGCACCCGCAGTAGAGCCAGCACGGACTGTACGCATTTTTTAGTCATGTACGAGTACACACAAAAAAGAAGTAGTACGGAGTGTACCCATTTTCGAGTCACGTGCTCATACAGTGACGTACAAGTACACCCGCAGTCGAGGCAGCAGGGACTGGTTACGCGGGAGCTCTTCTGTCGCCATAACAAACAGGCTCGTGGAAAAGAGCGCACCGTTTTTGCGAAATCTAAAACAAACTTGACAGAAAAGAGCCTCTTTTTCGGGATGACTTGCATTCTGCTTCTTGTCATCGCTCCCTGAGCTTCAGAAAAACGGAAAACGAAGTCAAAAGAAAAAGAAGAAGACGATTGACTTCGCGCTCCACACAACAGGGGGCAGGTGTTGTGCACGGCTTGGCCAGCGGCCCTGTGGCCTGCAGGCCTGGGCCCGCCTTGTGGGCGGAAAGGGGGGGGGTCGCGGCATTCAGGGGTGCTCTTTGGCATTCAGTGACATTTTTTGGCTTTCATTGATATTCTTTGGCATTCAGTTACATTCTTCTGCGTTCAGTGACATTCTTCGGCATTCAGTGACATTTTTTGGCATTCAGTGACATTCTTTGGCATTCAGTGACATTTTTTGGCATTCAGTGGAGCCCTTTGGCATTCAGTGACATTCTTCGGCATTCAGTGACATTTTTTGGCATTCATTGATATTCTTTGGCATTCATTGACATTCTTTGGCATTCAGTGACATTCTTTGGCATTCGTTGATATTCTTTGGCATCCATTGATATTTTTTAGCATTCAATGACATTTTTTTTGTCATTCAGTGACGTTTTCTGGCATTCAGTGACATTCTTTGACATTCATTTATATTCTTTGGCATTCAGTGATATTCTTTGGAATTCAGTGACATTCTTTGGCATTCAGTGGTGCTCTTTGGCATTCAGTGACATTCTTTGGCCTTCAGTGGTATTTTTTGGCATTCAGTGGTGCTCTTTGTCATTCAATGATATACATTGGCATTCAGTAATATTCAGTGATATTTTTCGTTATTCAGTGATATTCTTGATGATCAGAAATATTCTTTAGTACTCAGGGATATTCTTTAATATTCACTGATTTTTTTTTATTTTCAATGACATTTTTTGGTATTAAGAGATATTATTTAGTATTCAGTGATATTCTTTGGTGTTCAGTGATATTCTCTGACCATCAGTGATATAATTTTTTTGCATTTAGTGACATCCATTTATTCAGTGACATTCTGTGATACTCACCGACGTTTATTTTGTCAGTGACATTCTTTAGGAATCAGTTATATGCTCAGGCATTTAGCTGCATCCATTTCTCAAATGATGTTCTTTGATATTCACTACTTATTGATCTTAAGTAACATTCATTGACATTCATTGATATTCAATAACAATCACAGAATTCAAAACCAAGCATTGTCATGTTTGATATTGATTACCATTTAATAACATTCTCTGACAACATTGCTCTTCAACGGCATCCATAAGCATTTAGTGACATCCATTGAGATCCAGTGACCATCTGAGACTTTCAATTCATTAATTAACATTCACGAGCATTTGTTATCATAAGGTAGCATAAAATGCTAATGACGATTCTGCTCTATCTCCATCTGAAAATGTGACATTAGGAATTTAATAAAAATCAATGTACACCATCTTATCGCGCCGATCTATGAAAAATGTTCTGCTTGCACTACAGCTCTCTGAAAGTACGGGCTGGGACTCTAGTAAAATGATTTCTCTCAATGTATATGTTCACTAAATTATGCTCCACTTTGTGAACAAAACTTCAATCACTGTTCTAGCCTCAATGTTCCAGCTGCGCTCCAGAGAAGCGCACATCGTGTTCTGTACATCAGATTACATTCGCCAGTCTGAAACCCAACTCAGTTCTGCGCACTAATTCTCATCACCTATCTTTATCGAAAGCTTTCTATCGTTAAAAAATATTGCAAATAATATTTGTCTTGTATCTTTGTCAGTCTGAAAACTTACGAGTTCCCCTGGTGCAGAAGCTTGTCTTCTTCGGGGCAGGAACTTGCCTTCCTCGGTGCGGAAACTTGCCTTCCCTTAGTGCAGAAACTGGTTTTCCTCCATACAGAAACTTGCCCTCCACTGGTGCAGAAACTTACCTTCTTCGGTGCATAAATTACCTTCCTCCTTTTGTCCCTGAGCAAAAAACAGAAGCCATTTCTTTGCGAAGAATTTTCCATTCTTGTCTTCTTATAATAGCTATTTCTTGGGTAGAAAAAATCTCGTTAAGCCGCCTATTCAGAAAGAGTGGAAAGGAATATTGACAAGAATTTAGCTGATGATTCATGCATCTGATGCCACGGAATGATAATAATTCATGCAGCTGATGACAAGAACTTGGATATTAATTCATGCATCTGATGCCAAGAATTTGGATGTTGATTCATTCATCTGATGCCAAGAATTTGTATGGTGATGCATGCATCTGATGTAAGGACTTGGATGATGATTCATGCATCTGATGCCAATAATTCAGATGAAGATGTAAGCAGCTGATGCCAAGAATTTGGATGATGATTCCTGCATCTGATGCTAAGAATTGAGAAGATGATCCAAGCAGCTGATTCCATAGACTCTGAAGCAGCTACAGCAGTGCCCTGATGGCCTCAGGGGCTGTGGCCTGGAGGCGGGGGCCCGACATGCCCAACGCAGATAGAAAAGTGCTGACGTCCGCACACAGTCCTTCGTGCTGGCCACACGTTCGGCGGGGCAGCCGAGAGCTGCTCTCCTTCTCAAAGAACTGTCGTGCACTTCACGTGTGAGCAATGCCGCTTCCTTTCAATTTGGGTTTGTGTGCTGCACGAGTCTGTTTCTCCGAGGATTCTGTTAGACTGAACGCCAGGGATTCGCAGGTAATGATTTCAGCACGGACCTTCCTTCTGATCATAAAGCTTGTACCCTGACCATGAAGTCTCTTCCGTAATCATTAAGCTTCTTTCCTGACAATGAAGTTTTTTGTTTGAACATAAAGCCACTTGTCTAACCACAAAGTATTTTGTCTAACCAAAAAGCATCTTGCCTGACCATAGAGTAATATTCCTGACCAAAAAGCCTCTCATCTGAATGTAAAGCCACTTGCCTTACCATTAAGCCTACTGTCGGATCATAAAGCCTATAGTCAGACAGTAGGCTTTTTATGGTTAGGCAAGTGGCTTTACATTCAGATGAGAGGCTTTATGGTCAGGAATATTACTCTATGGTCATAAAGCCTCTCATCTGAATGTAAAGCCACTTGCCTAACCATGAAGCCTACTGTCTGATCATAAAACTTATTGTCAGACCATGAAGCCTTTGGTCTAAATATAAAGCCTCTTGCCTGACCATATATCATCTGGTCATGCCATTCAGTCAATGGTCAAGCCATAAAGCCCCTGGTCAAACCATAAAATCTCTGATCAAACCATGACGCCAGTGGTCAGGCCATAAAGCCCAGCTCCAGCCCAAATCAGCGCGGACGTGCATGCCAGCGCACACGCTGCAGCGGCCCTGCGACCACAAAAGAAGCTAACTGTAGTAGCGCCTCCGCCTCCTCCTCCGCCTCCTCCTCCGCCGTCACAAGCGCCGTGGCAAATTTTGCTGCAGCTCCAGCCGCCGAAATTCTGCGAGCCCGAGTTTTGGCGTTGTTTTTTCTGTGGGTTTCCTCTAAGAGCTTGGGTTTTAGTGTTTTTTTGTATTATGTCACTCTATGAGTCTGGATCTTGGTGCAATTTTTTGCTTAGAGTGACTATTTCTGTTAACGATGATTGTGTTTGTTTAATAGCTACACCGCTATGAGGATGTATGTTTGGAAAATATTTGAATTCTAAAAAGTAATTTGTCTCTGAATAAAATTACAATTGAATTAAAACAACGTATGTATAATACCTATACTGAATGGTGATTTTTTAGTGAATAATAGTTTTCTAATATTAATAAAAAGTTCACCAAAATACTTATCCCAATAATTTGAATTTACCATAATCGCATTCCGCTTGCAACCTGTCAGCTTTCAATTCTCCTACGCTATCGATGTTCAAAAGCTTTCTCACATTTCTGGAGTCAGACTGGACTCCAATTCCTGATTCCAGTTCGAGATTCCGATTCTTCACTCAGATACAATATTCCTATTCATAACTCAAGTTCCTTGTTCGAAATTCTGACTTAGATTCTCAATTCTGATTCTTGACTCAGAATCTTTATCCGTTTCTTAATTCAGGCTTCACATTCGAAATCCCAACTTATATTCTAAACTCCGATTTCTGGCAGAGGTTCCTAATTCCGATTCTTGACTCAGATTCTCAATTGTAATTCGTGACTTAGATTCCAAATTCCTATTCGGGACTCAAATACCTAATCCCGATTCCTGAATCAGATTCCATAGTTCGATTCCTTATTCTACAGGTTAAGAAAATAAGGTCACACAAAAAACAAAATTACATTGACCTCCTTACTCCGACTCTGAGCCCACGAATCATCAGACGCTAGGCTCCGATTCCAGTTATCAAATAGTACGCTGAATCCTTTAATGTTCTGTAACTATGTTTTTTCGCTAGAACTGTTCGCTATGTATTGATAAATATCGAATTTATTCTTGTTTGTTTTGTAGTGCATTTTAAAAAAATAACTGAAAAATTTTACGCGTGTTAAATAAGGAACAGTTCCTTTATTAAGGTTAGAAACTGCGCCCCTCAGACTATTTAAAGTGATTAAAAGTGTAGCCTTAGCGACGACGTCTGAGCTGGTTCTTGCAAATTAAATTATCAAATATTGATGTTCTCACATCGGGCGTCTTCTATCAGAGCTTTTCTGTGCATTCTTTTCCGTTATCATTCTAAAAAGGGAGCATAGATATTATATCGAAATAATCTTATCATTTTGCTTGGGATTTAGACAAAGTTGACAGTGTTTCTCACTGCTGAAGTCACCCTCTGAAATGCACTGCCCAGTGTCATATGAGTAGTGACTGTATGTATAGGTCGGTGTTGCATTGCCTTCATGACTTGTGTTATTAAAGCTATGCATAATTCTTGTAAAATTTGTCTAGTAGAGACGAACTCCAGGAAAAACAAATTCACGGAAAATTATGTTCACAATAATTTCGAACGTAATTTTGTGTTTTTTTCTTTCTTTAAATGTGTTGTGCTTTTAGCAGTTTAACTTGATTTATGCAATTATACTAACTTTGTAAATATTCAACGACTTGAGTGATATTCGACATTTGATTTTAGAGTCGTGATGTGGAGTATTCAATTACGTTAGCATATTTTGCATCTGTGTTAAGATGACGTCACTTGGGAAAACCATCCAGTTGCAGAAATCCATCGAGTTCTTTAGAAGTGTTCCGAATTCTCACTAACGAGAAACGTGCTAATGTGATCAACTTGATTGTTTGTGGTAATTCTCCTTTTTAATTTGAGGCTCATTATTGAATTTTTTCAATTAAGTGTACTTGGTATGGGTGATGGAGAAAGCCAGTCCCAGCACAGCGAGGTCGGGAGTGTTGGCGTCATCTTCAGTCAGTTGTGAGTTGCTCTTTTTCCTGTATCTTAAGCTTGCTTAAGAATGTAACAATATACCTTATAAGTGGAGTTATTTGCATGGTGAGCTGTTCATATATGTTAATTTATCCTATTTAAAATGGGCTCGAGTGCTAATTACCTTGGAAATTAGGAAATAATTCTTGTGTCTAAAAATATGTATATACTTGGTACTCTACTTCAGTTTTCTCAAAATAATGAAGTTTAACTTCTAAAAAAACTGTCGAGTCAATGCATTTCAACGACGCTTTTCTTATACATATTTTATTGATTCTTTGCTGCACATGACACCTTGAGAGAGCTCGGGTAAAACTGAACTTTAGGACCAAAGTCGGTGGAAAGTTCCAGGTGAAACTGAACTTTAGGACCAATTGTGGAAAGTTCCTTGTAAGACTGAGCTATAAGATGAAAGTCAGTGTGAAAGCGTATGGTGAGTTAGTTAACGGACTAATTTATTTCGCCATTTTTTAAGAAATATATATATAACAGTTGCCCTGAGGAGTTACTTACAGACCAAACTCTACCCTTATTTTTGGTGCATTTTTTACTACAGTGAGGAGGAGGGGGCTGTGGGGCGAGCGGGGATGGGCGGTTCTCATGGCTATGGGGAACCCTCTTTGAGAAAAGATCCTTAGTTGATCTCCACCAACGAGCGCATGCGACTCAGCGTCGATATTTAGTTTCAATGCGATGCTGCTGCAAGAGAGACCGTGCCTACTTATTTTAATTCAACATCCAGTTGAATAGCACTCGTGACGCGCAGTGAGGCCTCCAGGTTAGTTAGGCCACGCAGGTAGAAGTTTCGCTCAATGCCAGACCGCGCGTCACGCGTTGGGTCAGTGTTGATGAGTTCTATTAAAACTTTGACTACGATTCTCCACACAGGTAAAATTACATGCCGTCAAATATCTCTACTATGAATTGAAAATGAAGGATTTTGGCTTCACAAATTTGGTCAATCTATTAATTTTTTTCTATTCAAAATAAGCTTTTTCGATTGATGAACACAAATTTGACGAAAAGTCGAACATTTGTATTTATATATGATAGTGCTTTGGTTACATTAGGTTGAGTTAGATAATCGCGTGTATCATATGTAAATATGACCCACTCCGGAGGCAGAGTGTTAACAGAGGAGACGTTCCATTCTTCACTGAGCAACAACAGCGTCGTGCTTATTTTGATTTTCAAAGGGTTCGGAAAAATGTCGCCCATTTATATCGATCCGTTTCCCAGATACTGGTTACTTTGTTTTCACTTCTGGCTAGACAATGAAGAAAAGATTAATTTCAAACTTTATGTAGCATGTAGATTTTTGTCCATCACAAATACAATTATGATAACAATTGCATAACAGCGGCCATGTCACTACGGCTGTTTCGCGGTCATGATTGGCCATTTTTTCGAAACTTCTCACTCGACGAGGCGTCAAACTCTAAAATAACGGAGAATGTCGGGGTTATGAAGCTTACTTGCTGATGGGGTGCGATTTACATTCTCCAGACTACATTTCACTATGTAGTACCTCTTGCGTTGTTGATGTAAAGTTAAGGTTCTGGGACAACGTAATGAATTGAAACCTCTCAAGGAGCGAAGGATAGGCTATAGGTGTTAAATGGAGGCAAGCGCGCTGCCCCTTGCACTGCGGAGCCCCCTCGTGAATGCAGAAAAGGAAAATAATAAGAACCTTTTGATGCAAATGAGAGTATACTTTTATTTTTTGGGTTTATGAAGCTTGCTTAACACTATGCACTGGAATAGAACGTACGACCAAAAACTCTAGAAGTTTTAGGTCGAAAATAGATTTTTTCTTACGAAACGCATTCTTGCAATCTTTATTGTAACTGTACAGTGTTGAAGGGCTGAATGTTATTGTTTTATATTACACATGAGGTAAGGCAGTAGATTTTGAAGAAATAGATCTATATACAGGGATTTTTTTAATATCTAAAATCAATTTCGCATTGTTAATTCATCGCCACCATGGTTTGAAATTTTGGCTCGTTTGATCGTTTTCGATAAGAAATTATTCTAGGAATCTGCTTGTACTAATTTTTGATGTCCGTTTCCATTTACAAACACGAGGTCCATTTGGTTGCGCGGGGTCCATTTGGCTACGCGAGGTCCATTTGGCTGCGCGGGGTCCATTTGGCTGCGCGGGGTCCATTTGGCTACGCGGGGTCCATTTGGCTAAGCAGGGTCCTCGCATTTGGCAAGAAAACCATTAATCCGACGCGCATAAAAATTTGCAGCCCACAAAAATGAAAGTGTGTAGTATTTACAGCTACGTACATGCATTATATATGGTCAGACGGGGCTTGAGATTGCGGACAGAGATTGATAACGAGGTATTGAGTTTAATTTTGCATTCAACTCAACTTCAGTTCAAACAAATTTTATGCTCGTAAATTTGTGTAGAATTCATTGAAGCGACCGTAAAAATAATTCGTAGACAAAGTGCACTTGCAGTAACTTGAAATTTCATCAAGTTCGTATAGAATTACTCTACGTTACTTGTTATTTTTACAAAGTTCTTGTGGAGTTTCAGGAAATTTTCTTGGGATTTTGCTGTGCTCTAATATGATTTCAATAAAATCTCTTAAAACTTCACGGCATTCACTCGCCCTGTACACCTAATTCTCCCCCGTACCTACTCCGCAATTTTACCGCCCAGCTCGCTCTTTTTATTGGCTCTCGTACATACGTCATTCTACTAATATCATCGTTTACGTTATTTCAACACCTATGTTGATTCCCCAAGCTACTTGCCAAGCATGCTAGATTTTTTGCGTGCGTTCACGAGCGATACTTCTCATTTTGAAGTTGTTCAGCTAGAACCTGTGAGATGACCCCCCCCCCCATTTCGCTCGTCTATGAAACCGAACAACACTTCGAATCCGTTTAAACTAAGGCGTCCACTAACACCAGGATGTAAGTATAACCTTCGCAAGCTAACTTGAATTTGAAAAAGCGATGTTCCTTTAACATATTCCAAGCAACAGAGTGCCCTGGCAAACTAATACTGAAAGTTTCAAAGCTGTTTTTGTAGTCTCCACAGTAACAGGCGACTCACTGAGTTTATTGTACATGTATCTTATGTTGGTGCTGCTTAAACGCGTCAGAGAAAACAACACAGCGACTAAACCATGCCTGCGCAGCTAAATGGACCCAGCTTTTGAAGGATCTACATGCAGTTGCGCAACTTTACGTGGGTTAATCAGTAGGGGTACGCGTCTTTCTAGCATCGACGCTTCAGTAGTCGTCAGGGATGCGCCCGAACTCTGCGTTGGAGAGGTCGTACAGTGTTCTCGCCTCCGAGCACGGGAAGGCCTCTTCAGGATGCGAGCACGTCAAGGTTTCCTGGCTGAAGATGGTCTGGTTCCCGCACATGAAGCTGAAGTGAGCCGTCTCTACGAGGGCACCGATGTCGTCCGCTATGGGCAGGCACACGTGGAACACCTGGGGAAGGAAAGCAACAGGTTCGTACAGGGGGACCTGGTGTACCTTGGACTCTATGTACTTCGGAGTTAGTGTTGAATTTAGCCCTTTCTGCAGGTTTTTCACGGGACTAATACTGGGAAGGAATATGCCATTAGGAGCCGATCTCAGAACTACCATCTTTATACTACTCGTTATACATCACATAGTTTTAAGAAAAACCTGCACAGCGTTTTAATCAACACTAGGTCCGAGGTAAAGGTTTCTCATTTTATTGTGCACCCTTGTGTGCAGATCTATTGTGCACACATGTGCACAAATCTGTTGTGTACACACGTGTACAGATCTACTATGCACACTCGTGCATTTATTACACAGGCTCCTACGGGTATTGCACAGAGGCACACAACTGCACAAACTCGCATATTTTCCGGTGTATGCAAACTAAACTTCCCTTTGAATTTCTCTTCGGACAAACAAACAAACAAACAATCTCCACTAAAATCTTCTTGCCCTCTGGAAAGGACGCGGACGTACGATTGTTTGCGGAAGTATGGTGGGCCCATTTTTTGTTAATACTCTTATTTTGAGTGGTAATTTTTGTTTAAAAGAATTTCTTTATTAAAATAGGAAAATTAATTCCAGTAACTTGTGTCTCTTGAAGGAGCGAGCTCCTCGTCCCCCACTGCGGCTAGGTGTACTCGTACAAGCTAGAAGTGGAGTTAATAAACTTCATCTGTAAATAGGCCTTCGGGCCTTCTAGCTTTCGTGCCCACATTGTTTTTTCCACTTTACATACCTTCTTCGGTATCTTTTGTTTGCCTTTATTCCATTTCTTCCGCAACTTATTTTTATGCTCAAGGAATCCTATACGGGAACACCCCTTGTGCAGAAGTTTCCCGTTCTCTACAGCCGTTACTAAATGAGGCAACAAACTGTATCAAGCGCCGCATTTTAAAAACGTCATAAAACTGCTTCGGAGTTTCACGATCTAAGCACCAGGGGTTGATGCAAGAGGACCTCGACTTACATTGATTTTCGACTATTTTACGACTATCTTTCTGTAGCTACGCCTCACTCTCCAGCCAGAGGAAGGTTTGGGGATGACAGTGGTATGCGTAACTTTTCTCCGCTACACATGGCACTTGGTACCGTGTGATTCCAGGGGCCTCAAATGCTTCCTTCTCTTCGCTCGCTCTGTATCACACATCACGCGGGTAGGGAGCTCTCCACTAACTAATAATCTAATTTTTATTCGATTATAATCGAATTCAATTAGTCTGAGTGGGTACCGGCTCGGCGGAGGGTAACCATCATTGATTGACAATTTATTCCTCTATTTCTTCGCCAATTATAATTCATTTAGGATACGAAGTTTTCTGTTATTCAATTGCGAAAAGGATTTAATCATTTTAGTCTCCTTAAAAGCTCTTCCGAGGGCAGGAAGGTTGTCAAATTAAAGTTTACTTGCATTGAGGATTTAAGGGTGAATTTATAAACGTACGTAATCTTTAAACTCGGAAATTTTTTTCTTTTTCAGAGCCGAAATTAGCATTGCAGATTGTGTTCGTGACTTACGATTTTGCTCAAGAATACGAGTGCTGCCAGGAGAATAATTCCTGAAAATTTATATTGGAAAACATTCAGTGGATAAGCTATAAAACTAAACTGAAGTGCAAGGTTATTCCGTGTGAGAATAAATTTCATTTTCTCCTTTTAAATTTTGTGTGAATTAGAAAATTTAAAGTTCAAGATAAAGAAGTTAAAGTTCATGATAAATTCCATCATTCACGCCCCGAGTTAATATCTCTCGGTAAACTAACATCTTTCTTTGTCCGCTACTAGCGTGTTTAAAGTATTTCCCGTGAAGTATTATATTAAATGAGGGAAAGAGCATGGGATGGCTTAACTCGAACAGCTGCTTTACGCATCACAGTCCTTACCAGATGTTGAAAAGGGAATCTAAGCCTCTAAAGCAACGTGGAAGTGATTTCAAAGTTAAATTCACTTGTGTCGTGACTGTAGAGTCACCCCAGTGCCTGAGGGCTGAACGTTACAAGATCGTCTCATTATATCGGAATATGACGTATATCGCAGCCAGAACACGGCGCCTCAGCAGTCGGAGATGCGCCTGCAGCAGTCGGTCAGCGGTCCACTTCGCACTCATCATCGAAGTCGCCTCAAGGTAAGGGTGGAGTTTTTAATTACTTTAACCCGAGTTAAAATTTGTGGTTCCTGAACCTAATATGAAGCCTAGAACTAGAATGTTTATTTCCTTAACACGAGGTTTTTATTTTACTCGTCTAAGTGATATTTAGGGCTTGAATGTCATGTTCCGCCAAATCGAGAATAAGATCTCAGAATACTTACATCCAGAGATCGAATGTGAGATCGTGATTCATCCAACCGAGTGCTGCAGGTTCTCCTAATTTGGGGCGAACTATTTCTCCAGCAAGAAAGAGTTAGGCTAGGGGTGGAAAAAAATCTCTTCCTCGCAGCTAGTATTCGGATTACGAAGATTCAGGGATACATGTCCGTCGTACATAACAAAATCTCGGAGCTATGAAGCTACGGTTTTTAATTCCCAATGAAATTCAAGTCGGATGTCCAAGTGCCCGTCCTACAGCTCTTCCTTTCAGTTCTTCCTTTGGTAACTAAATTTTTCTGTCGTCCAAACAGTGCTAAAAATCGTGCTTCTCCACAACTGAACGTTAATTCTTTCAAAAGAATTTCGTCCATCTTTAGAGTTCTCGCGTGATCAGTTCGCTCTCGAGCTCTAAAACAACGATATAAATGGAAATAATAATAATAATATAAACGGGAAATATTAGATAATTACGAAGAAAACTATTGAAGAAAAAGAGTAGTCTCTGCTCTTTACTTGCGTTTCAAATTTGTACTTATTATGGCACTGAAAATAAACAGTTTTATTTGCTTCTGTAATTATCATGAGGAATAAGGATTGTGTATTGAGCAAGTCTAGTAAATTTATTTGACGTGAATTGGTTGACATATTTTATCATTGAGATTTTCAAACCAATTTCTAGAAAATTTTGCTAACAATAAACTCATTGACAGTGTTGTAACTCATACCATATATTTTAGAATAATTTATTCCCGAGATTTTATCTCGTACAGATTTAAAACTCTTTGATGCAGTTGGGTTTTCGTTAGTAAGATGAAGTATTAAGTTTCTTTCTCACACCCTAGTCCGAACTCTCAAAAATGATAGCTTGCATTCGAGTATTATCGTTTGCACACAAATTCCATTATTGCGAGAATGATCCCAAGGCTAGGAAATGTTATCGAACCATCAACGCGTCCAATTTTAATGGGAGTCAAATTAAAGGTATTGTTTATTGTTGCGTTTGAGAGCAATCTCTTATCAAACTCAGAGCGTAATTACTCGTCGAAAGTCAACACTTAATTTGTTCTCAATATTGAACGCGAACTTTCCTATCAAATTTCAAATCGAAATAACGCCCGTTATTTCATGTCTAAAGTTCAACATGGAATTGATCGTTTAAGCCAAAGACGCAATTTTTCGTACAAATATTTACTGCATTTCAATTGCTTTCGTTGCATCTGAATTTTTTTTTGATCCCGCGCGGCCTAAATTATTTCTAGGTCTCAGAATCTATCTCTAGAAATACCCAGGATTTTGCACACATTTCAACAATTTTTTACTGTATAATTATGTGCCAATTTACATATACATGAATATTTTTTGCGTGTAACCATTTATTTAAGCACTGCACGACTTATATAGGAGAAAATTTACACGTCAAGATTCTCGAGTCAGTACTTCTTATCAACGAGACTGCGTCAGGGAAAGCAGTCCGTATCAGTGATACAGAAAATTACGTTTTCTCACAAAGATTCACCGTCATTTTGGGAACGCTAGCGCGTAAATAAATTCCCTCGACAAGATGATGGTGTCCGCCTGAAAGGCGTTTGGCAAGCGCCTGTTTCGTCTGTGCCGTCAGATCCTCTGTATCTTCACGCAAGTGAACTCAGGGATGTCTTTTTCCTTTCTTTCGTAGCTCCTTTAATTTGATGCAGAGCGCTGCTCCACAACCACCGTTCCCCTTTCTCTTTGGAGGTCAGATGATAGCGAGGCGAAATTAGCATCCAAAAGATTGAGTCTTTCAGCATCAGAAAAAATAGGGTATTTTAGAATGGGCAAATTCAGGGAGCTTTTAGCATAAAAATGAATCTTTTCAATATCGAAAAAAGTGTTAACTATTATTACCCAACCAGTGGGTACACTCATCACCACAACTAGTGGGTACACTCGTCACCACAAGCAGTGGGTACACTCATCACCACAACCAGTGAATTCAATAAACACCACAACCAACCAACAGGTAAAACTATTGTACTCAGCGTCCCACAAAGTTAGGAGCTGTAATGGGCCCAGGCCAGACCACAAATCCTTCTAAGACCGCGATGCATACAAATTCAATGCAAAAAAAGTCATCCTTTCTCCTTGAAATTCTTGCCCTCTGACTCGGACCAGGAGGACAGCTCCTCGGGCTGTTCGGAGCAGCAGCCTAAACAACGGGGCTCCGTCTCTGCACAGCAGCCCCTAGCTGTACCGCGGGTCACTTTACGCGGTCTCGTGCATCGCGGGCTGATGAACGGTCTATGGGCACTAACGGTCTATGGGCACTAACGTTCTCTGGGCACTAACGTTCTCTGGGCACTAAAGTTCTCTGGGCACTAACGTTCTCTGGGCACTAAAGTTCTCTGGGCACTAACGTCTCAGGGCCCTCGGGACGTGGCGGGCTTTTATAGTTCTTTGGAATTAGGCTTAGCCTTCACGGATGATTTAGTAGATTTAGAGGGTTTCCTATTGTAGGCGAATTTTATTAGAGTATATGTTTAGGATTTGTAAAAGCCTTAGCATGTATAAGAACCTTGAAAAATGTACGAACGAATACCCTGATGACCTGCTGTAGTTTTTTTCTATTTTACGGATTTTGAACTATTGTGTGAGGCTCATGGAACGTAGCAACCCGCTATAATATTGACTCCGATATGATCATAAGATGAGGTAAATTTCAATACAATATAATAACACATTGGTAACTAATATCAACTATTATGAACATGAAATATTCCCCACTAAGTACTGGGCTCAAGTCTGAATTTCTCGTGCGACGGCACCGCCTTTGTGATCTTTGTACCCCGAAATGCTCGGCCAGACCGAGGACCTTGTGCTGGTTGCTGCCCCGCGCCTGAGATTTCCTCCCAGCTCGCACCTGAACTCTTGAAGGTCGGGGCTGTCAAAATGACCTTTGTTGAAGTTTCTAATCCCTGTTATCAGCTTCAACAGTTTATTCTTAAAGGGCTTAAAGTAATTTATTCATATTCCAAATCATTAGTTCTGCAAAAAAGCGTAATTTATTTGAAGATAGAACAATTTGTCCATGTTATTCTGGTCATATGAACTGACGGGACAATGAAACGGACGCCACAGATGTGGTCACTGGGCGTGCAGTGTCAGGTGTAGCTTCTGTCACGAGTGTAGTGGTCAGAATTATACTGAAGATTAAAGCTGGTGGCACTCCCATTTGGTGGTATTCAATGTTTTTCCTTAAACTAAACATCTGAAGCTGTATTTTATGCGCCACAGCTTATTGTGGGTCGAAATCCGGCCAAAAGATATCTAAATTTACAGGCTGCGTCAAAAAATGCTACAAGTTTTGTAGTGTAGATTCCTTGAAATTTGATTCGTTGAATGTTTGTCTACCGATATCAAATTTACTTGGATATGTTAGGCTATTATTGGTATCTACATCATTGAACACAAACGTAAAGGCAATCAATTTTCGAATAATATCAGCTTAAAAAAAGGATCACATTTCTCGCCCACCGTCTGTGGAGAAGCTTGCCATTCTGTGCACAAAATTCACTCGGCAAAGCAGGGACGTAAAGTCCTAAGGACATTATTGTAAATATATCCGAGGGACTCCATTTCACTGCAATTACTACTGTTTGCTGCTGGGCTATGGGGTATTACTGTGCTCTATAACCTGCTCTTTACAACTATACCTAGGCACATTATTGCACGGTAATTCATTGATGCATTTACTGTTGTAATAGGGCATATAATTTTGCTGTAGCTCCTACTGCTCATTGTTGTGCCCAGGCACATAATTACACATCACTGTAAGTGATGTTGAGGAATTTTGGAATATCGGTCAAATCAAACTTTAGTTCGCTGGAAGATGATGGTTTTCATTAACCATTCTCACGATTAGATCGCCGGCACTAGAAACTTGAGAACACGGACCACCGCTGAACATCGAAGTTACCAGCAAAATATTCTCGTACGGAAACTTTGCGATGTGTTGGGTCCTTCACTTTATGTTTAATTCCTTTTTAATACCTGATGCAAGCAAATGTGTAAAAGTGAGGCAATATATTCCTTACGGAAGAATGAAAATTCACATGTTTCTTCGAGATAAAGATTGACGAGAAAATCGCTGTAAAGAGAACTGTACGACAACTAGGCTATACGAACACCCGGATTTGGGATCTAAACAGTTGAATATTTCAAACAATTCTGTCAAGTCAGCTGACGGTAACCGCCTGCCGCAACGACAAGCACTGAAGAAATCCGCTAGCGAAATTCGTGCTGTCGCGGAAGTTTTAGCCATGAATAGAAAAGCTTCTCAGCCAGGGAAGAGAGATGGCTCATAAAATGTTCCTATAATAAATCAAACTACTTTACGTAGGCTAAATTTAGTATAAATTAATTTTCTTTGTCTGTTAAAGAAGCTACAAATTCGTGGCGAGTGTGAGTACATCGGAAAATTTTATTTGGAGCGGCGGCGGCGTAAAATAAGGCCTGGAAGCGCGGCAATTACAAACTCTACGAACTCGCGAGTTGAAGCAACTCCTCATCGAAAGCATTCCCATGGTGGGACGATCACAAGGCTCAAATTAACCAGACCAGATGTGAAGCTTTGCAAGCTACGGGGCCAGGACAGATGGGGCGTATGTTTTTGTCCGTGCAGAACAGGTTTTGTCCGTTGTCCCTTTCACCAGCAGGACACACGCGTGGTCAGATAGACATCCGCCTCCACTGGCTCGTTCATTGGGGGTCTGAACGCCCTAACCAATCAGAGGCTTTTATTATTGAGCGACTGGATTGGGATGTGAACACTTGATATGTTCTCGAGCCCAATGGTGTGTAGCCTGCACTATCACGTTACTGGAGCCAAGGTTTATTGTCCAGTGTATTCGGGTAGTGAAAGAAACTCGTTGAATCAATAGCTCTCATGTACGGAACACTTTCATTTATCTACTAGATCCCCATTTGCATCCGCCTTTAAGATAGTTTTATCGTTATTCAAATTATTTTGTAATATATGGTGTTTCGAGCCGCTGATGGAGTATAGAATGCACGGCATCTGTTCTCTCACTGACCACTTTCTCCGACCTGCCGCGTGCGGTTCCGATGCTGCCGATAATGTTTGTCCTTTGCAGCTTGAATGATTGCTAGGGAGATATCGAACTGCTGCAGTTCATGGCTGTGCCATAAAATACGTGTGGCTAGTTACTGGGCATTCAGGCACCGGTCGTGCTGTCCAGGCATGAAAGGGATTCTAGAATTTGAAAAATTTCGTCAGTTGAGTGGACAATAAAGTGTTTAATGTTCGAATGATTACTGTAGGTACTACCCCCGATAAAATCGATGATGAGCATCCATTAACAACAATGATTACTAATAGCTTTTCATACTCGCACAGTATATATTTTTCTCCAACTCTCTCTATAAAAAGAAAAGTTATTTTCCTACTCGCGGCGAGAAGATGAATCATCTCACACCAAACAAGGCCAAAAAGTGATTTTCAAAGTCATACAAAAAAAAATCATTGCAAACTCGCACAAACAAAAATCATTTTTGCACTAACTACTATACAAAAAATAAAAGTCCTTATCTATCCAAAGCCATGCTAAAAGCAAAATAATAACAGACAAAACCATAGAACCCCACCCTCACCTGGCCTCCCTTCGCCAGCACGGAGGTGAGCCCAACACTCACTCCGCATGGTCACTCCGCATGGTCACTCCGCATGGTCACTCC
>VOMN01126774.1:0-19572 GCA_014899125.1 Orchestia grillus
CAAGTTGGCCAAGGAGACCCCCAACCCACCAAGTTGGCCAAGGAGACCCCCAACCCACCAAGTTGCCCCCGAGGAAAGCCCCCACACCCACCAAGGAAGTGTTCCTCAGGGGTCTGGAAGGGCACGCCCAGATTGAGGGCGAAAAGACGGTCGACGAAGGAGTGGTCCTTCTTGCGCACCTTGCGTACCTCAGGGCGGCCGGCAGCGTCTCCGACGTAGACGCTCTGTGCCCGCTGCACCGCCACGCCGCTGTTGCACTGCAACGCATAGGTGCTCTCAACACGTGACGCCTCAATGTGTACTGTGAACTGTGGCAATCTAAAGTGGCGCCTCAATGCAATACATCGTAACAACTCAAAGTGGCACCGGAATGATCACAATGAACTGCAGCAACTCAAAATGATACCTGAATACCTACGATAACACTTACTAAAAATGGCACCCAAATACTCACAATAAATTAAAAACTCACATTTTAGCAGACTTTCCTGCTGCCATGTCACACTTGTCGCACGCATATTCATTTACAATTGCATCACACTGGATCGGACTAGTTCGACGTTTGACGTCATATCAACAGGCCTATACAATCCATGCTGCAGTGGGTTCGGCTCATAGTGTTGGTAGAAATTACTGGGACAGTCATTCATATCGTACAGTGCATGTCCATTTTCACCAAACTCAAAACCAAATTGATTAAAATTTAATTAATGTGATCCATCAACTCATCCGAGACACATCAAAACACTCGACTGCCCTGAAGATTATAATAGTTTGGTGCAGGCACACGGATAAGGAACATGAAACTTTCCATCGATCACAGTCAGTTTGTAAAAAGTGTAACAGCAGTAACAAATTGCATCAAATTCCAAAATGTTTGCCAGCTAAAGCTTTTTCCCGCACCACAAAATACAGTATTTATTTTTATTGAATCGGGTACATTTCCTAGCTACTTTAAACTATACAGTATAGTAGGTACAGAATGTACACTACATGAGTACCCAACGTGATACTGGACACAGCAGCAGTGAGCAGATAATAAAAATACATGTACATACCTAAACGTTAATATTTCCAAGAACCCCGGAATTACAAGAAGTTTCCCTATCGCTGAATGCATTACAAAAATTCCCTCATTTACAGCAGGTAAAAAGCATCCAAGCTTTCAAAGACACGCCACACAGCACCGTACAAAGACAACAACATTATACTCCAGGGACACCAACGTAGTCTTCGAAGTAGCGCCACATGAAGGGAAGAGGCTTGCGGAATTTGCTGGAACGTGTAGACACAAAAGCCTGCACCGGCACCCCCAGCCGGGCCACAATACGGTCAATCTTGCCCTGTATGCCCGCCGCAGTCTGCTTCCCGGTCCCTGCACAGACACACATCAGCTTTCACTCGGTGTGGGCCTCAATACAGAGTAGCGGAAAGGCGCAGGGTGAGGTGGCTAGTACACAATGAGCAGTATTCAAAATTCGCATTGGAATTTTTAATCCCAACAAACGTACCAAAGCATACAGAAAATACAAAATTAAATCATGACCATCTTCGAGAACATTTGAGCAAGTTTGGCATTTTTAATGTTGTTCGTAACATGCTTCACCAAATTCAATGCATGTTATAAAATTATGGCAATCTCAAGAACTGCAGAACATCTTGTACCTGGTCCAAGTCTCCAAGCATGTTCCAGTCAGTAAGAAGGCCCTGGTTACCAATTAGAATACGATTCCAGGGACCAAAAACGACCCCACTCACCAAACAAAGGCCTGAGTCATCACACAAAGGCCCCAGTCACCAAACAAAGGCCCCAGTCACCAAACAAAGGCCCCNAACAAAGGCCTCAGTCACCAAACAAAGGCCTCAGTCACCAAACAGAGGCCCCAATACACCAAGCAGCAAAGAAGTTGCTCAAAAATTTACAGTTAAATCCTGTTCCACGATTTCCCATCAATATTTTACATCAACACAAGTATCAAAAACTGATATGTCAACAAAAATTCCATCAGTGGCCAATACCTACTGAAGATATTCAGCTTTCCATCCATACAGAAGGAAGAACTATTATTGGTTCAATGAAAGATAATTTAAAAATGAAACATTTTGAACAGTGCATTACTTCCATGTATTGAAAAATTTTGAATTGTGTGCTTTATGCAAATATTTTTACTCAAACCAAACAAAATATATGTAAATAAATATTTTCAAAATCCGAAAATAAAATGTTTGAAATGCATCAGGAAAACACAAAATCAAGTACTACTGGAAGCAACAACACTTGACCACTGTGACCACACATCAACTCTCACCAATTCCGCCCTGATTGGTGAAGAACAGAATTTTGTAGCCTTGTTGATGCATTTTCTTGAGTTTGCCCGGCACTTCAGAGTAGATGATTTTCCAGTCATTGTAGTCAGTGGCAAAGACGCGCCCTGACTGGGTTGTGATCAGGGTGCCATCAATGTCATAGGCAGCAACCTGCACAAAAAATTGTACTTGCCTTTTTTTCTAGTAACAAATGAGTTAGTAGATTTACCCACATTTAAAGGACAGGAAGCACGCACAGCAGTGCTATAATTTTATTTCTGTCACCCACACTGATAGACAAAGAATTTTACATCTGCCAGGGTTGTTTCTTATTTTCTATCAATATTTAAAATGAATTTAGCAAGAATGAGGAGTAATAGAGCAGTGAAGTAGATAATGAAGCACTATGGTCTAAAAGAGACATTCATTCAGATATGAAAATTAAATAAATCAACAATCTTTTCAGTAGATGTCTAACACATCTTTCTGTACATCTGGCTGCTTTAAAGAAGAGATGTGAATAAAATTTTCCAAATTACAAGCTTTTATATATGTCACCAAAATTTTTGAATTTTTTTTTCATGGAAATAAATATTCAGACAAACCTTTTCAGACCCTGTAGAATGATCAGCATTGAGAATGAGCAAATCCCCTCCCTCAACTGTCTTCCAGGAAGCCGAGCTCTTGGCTTTCTTGGCAGTTGAGTCATCTTCATTATCATCAGCAGTCTGAGCAGTTCTCTTCCTACTCTTACCAGGGACAGCAGGCACTTCTCCTGGCTTTGACTTGGGCATGTCTTCCTTATCAGTTAATATGTGACTCTTTGAAGATAATTGAGGAACTTTGGTGCCAAGTGTAGCTGTTTTGGCCTGAGCAGCTGGATGGGCGGGTAATGAGTTCTTTTTGTTGATTAAAGAGCCAATATTTTCATCATTTTTAACAGTAGCAGTTGCTGAGTCAACAATTTTGGGCTTTATGTTGCTGGCACTATTTTTAATATTTTCTCTTTCAGATGGTGGAGGATCAAACTCAATTTTATATTTGTAGCTACCAGCCAAAACCTGGCAAAAATAGAAGTTGAATTGAAAGCACAGTTTTTAAATGTGTGCAATACATTATTTATCAAAAATTATGGGCTATAATAAGAAATCCTTTTTTATTTACAAACCAACAAAAAATTAATATTAGTTCATAATGATGATTGGGAAAAAAGTATCGCAATAGAGAAAGAAAGAAAGTACATTACAAACTTGCACAAAAATAGGTCATGGAATTGACTGGAAAATAAAGGCTATATCTTTCACCTGCCAAACAACTCTAAACAATATAAAAGTGGGCAATAATTTGGCTCCAACAGCAGGTATCTGGTATATTAATGTAATTTATTAAAGAGACACTAACAATAATTTATCAGTTCATTTTTAATCCTGAGAGAAACTTGTCAGTCAATATGATATTTAAATTTCACCTATTGTTGCATTCATCAAACTCAAGTACTAAAAATTTAAACTACTAGATTTTTCTTTCAAATAAGTGTAAAGACTAATTTTTTACTATAATGTGTATGCATGATAAGCCACACATTTACATCCAGAAACACTATTGCACTGAGAGAACAAATAAACTTGCCTCTAGCACATCCCCATGCTCAGCAACCAAAGGCAGCCTCTGCTGCAGAGTCTTTCCATTCAGAGCAGATGAATTTCCTCCAAGTTGAGTGACAATGCACTTGAGAGCATGCAGATCACAGGTCACCTCAACTGTAAAGAGTAAACAGTGATTTTGTAAAGCATAAATATGAGAACAGTTCAGACAATGCAAGTTATAGTAGCTATTTTGAGTTGCATATCATAAATTCTTTAATGTTTAACTTACTTCCAATCTCAAAGTAAACCTAGTTTGAATAATCAATGTTAATCATAATATCTTCATTATTTTTGAAAAAAATTTGTTACAATATCATGCAATAATAGGTGCATACTTTATTTCTTCTCAACTCCACTAAATTAGCACAAACCATAATAAAGAGCATCATGTGCAGCATAACTTAACAAATATAGCATGACCAAGCTTGTTCAAAAATTGAAAAATTTAGAAGAAAGACATCAAATTGAAGTTAACTGAACATTCAATTTAACCTAAACACTTCATTGATTACATTGAAATTGTATGCCTACAAATTATAGGAAAAATTTGGCAGATGGTAGACTAAAACATTAGAAACAATGTTAATAATATTAAACTTCTAGAGATAATGGGACACACAGGTTAATTTAACATTTGTTAAATATCTGCTAACACAAACTACAATGCTACATAAAAAGGCAGTCTTCTTTAATGCACTTCATAATTAGATGAACTACTTTACAATGACTTCATGGGAAAAAATCAATTATACCTACAAAATTAATTCCATCCATGGTCTATGCTACTTTACAATTAACATAGAAAATGCACATACTATAATTGCAGGACCAGAGACCCTAGTACTCATGTCTCATATGCAAAAAAAAACTGACTATTGTAAAATTGGCACTTAATTTAAACAAACATTGGTAGCAAGATTTCAGCATATTTAGTTACAATACAATTTCATGATGCAATCAAAAACAAATATTTGCACTAGGTAACAAATGTGAGGCAATTTCTGAGAAACATTATTCATCAGTAGCAAAAAATTCAAGCCAATAAGTGACAAATGTATCATATGTTTGTCTATAAACACATTAGATATAGACAATTAGATATAGATAAATGAAATGATTAGGAATAAATTCAATATTTTACACAACAAATGGAAATAAAAACATTACTTGAATTTTTAGGGACATAAAATTTCAAGTTTTTTCATTTTTACTAATAAATTTGATTTGTTCAACTCATATTCATACTGAATTTGAAATTTGAGAAAAACTAAATTTGATTAAAATTAATTTCTCAGCTGAGTAATTTTTGCAGCTATTGCATGCTGTCTCTGCCGAAACCCAGAATGCAAAATTCTACAAAAATCTATACTTCACCTTGTTGTTTAGAGCACCGTTTATCTTTAATTTTTGTGTCTCTTGACCTTCCTACTTTAACTGGGTTACAATCCCATATAGTGAAGTCACAATGAGTTTTTGGATCGAAACTCTTCAAGATGCACTTCATCTTCTAAACGGATACTTCGTAGTGATTGCAACGAGTTTTGTTTACATAAAATTACCCTGCAAACTAATATCCCTAAATATTAGAAATTATGATTGATTAAAAACATATATTTAAGCTATTTATACTTAAATTTGCGTTCTCATAAAACATAATTGAACTATTTAATCTATTTATGAACCACTGAAAATTATTCCATAGAAAACAATAAATGTAGGGTAAAATCCCATATTATTTACCGTATAAATGTTGTCATAGCAACGGAACGATGGCTTGGACGACGTGAGTGATTAAATTTGGGAGAAAAACAAGGAGTAATCCCCATGAACATAATAGTGATTGTATTGTCAATGGGAACAAAATTACTTTTGAGTAGAATAGCCGGTTAATCAATATAAGAGTAGTCTACAAAATACTGTTCATCCTGTAAAATACTGTTTCTTAAACCATATTCAACACGAATTTAAAGAATATTAAGATCACACACTCAGGCCCATTGTTCTAAATCTGAAGAAAAGACATCATGCCAAACAGAATAGAATTGAAAAGAAAGGTCCAGTCATTTGTGCCATTCTTCCATGACACTCAGCGTACTAAGAGCCCATACGACTGTGGTATACGTGCATACACACCGCCGTCCCCGTGTTAAGTAAATAGGTTCGAGCAATCATCCGCTTCATTTTTTATGTGCATCTTTTTAGGTTCTATTTACTTCTAATGATAGAAATATTTTTCGGGCTGTTTGAAAATCGCTCTAGTTAAGACCGCTCTATTCGGAGGACGCTACGGCGCCCTCCGATCGAGCACTCTAAGCAGGGGACCACTGTACATAAGAAGCGGTTAGAGGTTAGAAATTAATCATTCTAACTCGCCTACGAGTTTGACACTGTTAGTTACACGCGTCCTTTTTGACTGCTAGGGCTTTAAGAGACTACTAACAGGCGATTCCGGAATGAAACAGGAAATTATTTTTACGCAAGAAAACTTCTTTATAACGCGCGATCTAATTGAAACAATTAAGCTTAATAACACGCGGCAAAGCAGAATAAATTGAGCGGAATAGCATTTCAGATAGAGAATAAACACAGAACAAAAGCAGTTGATGAGGTCTTAGATAAATGAGACCCACCACAATGCTCATTGGAAAAATCCTGCGTAATAATTACTCTTGTAAATATTCGAATCAATAGAAAACTTTATTCTTCTAAGCTCAGTATGCCCAGCTCTATTGCTCAGCATGCCCAGCCCCATTGCTCAGCATGCAGAGCTCCATTGCTCAGCATGCCCAGCTCCATTGCTCAGCATGCCCAGCCCCATTGCTCAGCATGCCCAGCTTTATTGCTCAGCATGCCCAGCTCCATTGCCCAGCACGCCCAGTTCCATTGCCCAGCATATCCAGCTCCATTGCCCAGCATACTCAGCGCCAACCATTTTATGTTTGGAACTGTTGATTATTAGTATGCATGAGTAATTTATTTTGTGCATTTCGGTCAACATTATTTCATGCAAGAAGTGTTGCGCAAGCAACTTTTCCCTTCTCACTTGACATATCAAGTTCTTACGAATACGAAAAACCACTAAAACGGCCTCGTATGCCACTTGGTTTTGAAAATGGAAATTTTCAATTCCCATCACGCTACGCTATCGATCAACAAAAAATGAACTTTTCTCACCGTAATTCTTGTCGTAACTTACACTTTGAATTTTCGTATGGTAGGATCGATTCGTTACATCAAGAATTCTTCTCGATTTGCGGAAATTACACAAGTTAAATGGGATTCTCGAGATATGACGCACATAATTATCTCAAGTGTCATTTGATTTGTGTTCCTGATTTTTAGTAACAGGTATTCGAAATGCTCGTTTTTGCTTCAGAAGTACACATTTCGAATTATTGGAGCTAAAAAATTCGAACAAAAATCAAATGTTGTTCTAAATAAGTACGCCATATTTTGAGGGTCGCTTATGTAACGTTCGCTGCTGGTGATGAAATTAAATGTCGCGAGGCCCACCTTGCATACCTGAAAGCCTAAGGGTTTCAATAACAGGGTTCGACAACCATGTACGTAACCATGTATGAAAATATTCGGTATAATTTTTTAGTGTTAAAGTTGCCCCAGTAACCTTATTTTGACAAATCCCCGTCTTGTCGAAATGCATGATTCACCGAACTGCTCGGGTCTCTAGGTTATCGTATTACCTTCTTGTCTATAACTGATGTCCAATCTGCAGAATTCGTTTTTTACTTCCAATGAAACATTTTTCTGGAAGCTATCATTTTATGCTTTAAAAGCATTAGATTTGAATTTTCATTTGAACAGTGATATCTACTGTATATATTAGAAAACAGTGTGATCTATGTACAGTATTAAGGAAAGATGAAGGCCTTGGGTATACCCCGTCCACTTCAAGGATATTAAATATTTATATTGTGCGAGACTTAATTCAATCAATGGAGGTGAGATACATATATCATTCTACGTTGAATCGACGTATAACAGATTATAGCATTTATTCTTCTACTTTTGATCAAAGGCTCAACACAAATACTTCATGACCAAAGCCTGATGAGTATTTAAGTAGCTTGGTAAGCCGAATTTAGTTTCTGAGTCGCCAGCAGGAAATATTATTTTACCATAGCCTGCAAACAGTATTATGGTCTTTTAAAGGAATGAAACTGAGTTCAAAAAACATTACGTAAGAGGTTCTAGAGTAAATAACAACGCTTATTACTTTGAACACACAGCAACGCCTCGGCAGCATGTGCATGGTCTCGAACATTCCAAAAAGATAGACGTCACATACCATGACATACAGAAGTTCCTTACAAATTCGAAAAGCTAATTAAGAGCCTCCCGACTTTTGATGGGTATGTCATCAAATGAGACCCATTGGCACAACACCTTGTATTCACGGCTTCGCGAGCCGTATGCTGTATACCTCATTATTAGCGCCAGTAATTTTGATTACTTGACTCATGTAAGCGTGAGCACCTGATCTCACCCCACACACATGTGATCTGGCGTGTCGAAGACAAGTGTACCGCGGGCGACGCAATAATATTTCTTTACTTCGATGGTTCTGGAAACGCAGTGGACTGCACCGCCCTAGAACGAATACTGTACCGTGCTGCGTGGGGACATCAAGCAGGGACACAATTAATCGGTGCCGAAAATATTTTTTTTCAACGAGGGTTTCTAAATAGGCAACTCATAAATTAAATGACATGGATTGAATCTTTACGAAACAAACTTTTTGAAAACTCAACTTGCGGGCGAATCGTTGCAATTAAAAAACGACTTTCCGCATTCACTTATTCCGTCGTTCTGTCTATTTAGTGTAGTAAAGGGTAATACTCCGAAAATTTTACGATTGATGCGTTTGGATTTGGCAAAAATATCTCGTGTTTTGAAGTGCGTTCCATTAGATAGACAAATCTGTAGTGAATGGTGCCCTGTCAGTTCTCCTCTTGAGCATCCAAAGCTGCAATGGACACGTTAAAAGTTTTCTCACCCAAGAACGGTTTATCGAGGATGATCAAGATAGTTTTTGTGACCAATGCTCTCACATTTCATAGCACGCCATATCTCTGGGATTGCTTTAACAAACAAAGGATATTCAGCACAAAAGTGGTTAAATGTGTTCTGTAATATTTCTGGTGATTTCATCAGATTGCGAAACTATGCCGCTGATGATTCCAATGCTACAATTATCAGTTGAAAATAGTATCGGTAAATACACAGTTCGAAATTTCCTTATATAGATATGCTGATCCAACGAAACATTCACCGTCATAAACGGAAAAACTGTTTTCACACCTACAATAACACAATTCCTTTTGGAAGAAGTTACACATAAATTATTTTTAGCAAGTGTGAGATTTTCAGCTAATAAGAGTTCAATATAATAATAGAACAATACTAGTACATTAAGCATGGAGTAAGTACAACATCTCATATTCGTTGCACGTTAAAAAAAAGCAACGATGATTGAAATGTAGAATTATAGTAGTAAGTTCGTGATGAGAAGGACCACAAAACGTATTAAATACTCGTGCGTATGTAGGATACAATATCTTAATTCGAACTGGAGATATAATTTATACAAAAATAGGGGACATTTGTGGGACACCCTGTACATATAACAAACAATTTGGCTTTCGGTCTTAAAGGTCAATAACTCAAGCCATTCTAAATCATCTTCAATATCGTACTAATAGGTCGGTTTCTGGGAAATCTAATTTTCAAGATAAAAAGAAGACCTAACGTAATTGGGAACATCTTTAATTAAAATTGTTTTGCAAACGTTTCGGAAAACTAAGCTTCCATCATCAGGGGTGAAGAAACTCACAAAAATACAAGTTTTAAAACATAAACTCTAAAAATAACCAAGGGAAAAAACACAGATATTGTCTTTAACAACCTAAATCCTAAGCTCAATCATTCCTTCATTTACGCTACACACGGTTTTGTATCACACACATACTTCCACACACCCACCCACACACACACACATCCAAACACACCAGCAGCATAAACCCCCACACACGCAGCTATACTAGGAAGTTGGAGCAATGTGTACCTTTACTGAGCTCTGATCATCGTTCAATTATGGTTTTTCCGTGAATATGTAAAGGGACTCCAAAATTCAGAGGTCTAGTTCATTCTAATTGTTACAGAGAGTTAAAAAGTTAGGATCACAAAATTATGTTGGAAACTATAACAGTGATTACGAATTGCTGAATAAGATGGAGAGGCGTATGGTCTGCCCGTTCTGTGCAAATACCTTAAAGTTGACTCCGTCGTATAAATTGTTGGAGTGTAGTACTTCCAACAGAAGACTACGTGCAGCAACCACACGTATAAATGTAGACACAACCACCCCTCAGGCATTCTTCCAGTCGCTCCTTCCTATTAAAACCTGAACCTATCTTAAAATTATTCCTATAAAATATTTGAACGTCAAAAGCAGTAAAATATTTCTGATCAAATGCATTGAATTCCTTGCGCATCTCTGGGTTTAGATAGCCCAAGGAAGAAAGCTCTACAAACACCTTTTGTTCTGCTACCGAGAAGGTGACAGGAGGAAAGCAAAATTTTTTACTCCAAAATTTTTTTACATTACTAGTTAAGAATTTGGGGTAGTTATTTTTTGATAACACATTATAAATGTAGTCTATTTCATCATGGAGAACTTGACATGAACTGTATACACGATACGCTCTATGTAATAAAGTAACAATGCACGCGTTTTTAAACCCTTTGAAAATGCAACTAGAAAGATTAATGCAACTAGAAAAATTAATGCAACTAGAATGTAGTTTTTTATAAGCTGAGATAATGAATTTAAATTTAGATTTTTTAGCTAAAACATCCAAAACGGCAGTTTGGACGTTTTCTTCCTTCCACGTAGAATTTAAGGATTGTGTGATAGTTTTTAATGTAATTAATTGAAAACTGTTCATTATTTCCCTGTGAACGAAAGAGTACAAATGTGTCACCTAAATCTCGTCGGTAAAATACAGGTTTGAAGTGGAATACAGGACATTGTTTCAAAAAATCACTTTCTTATTTGGCTTGAAAACAGCTAAAAGAAGAAATACACTCGAGCCCATCGCTAATCCGTGTATTTGTCTATAGATTTTACCATCACGAACAAAAAATGAATTTTTCAGGGCGATTTTGAATTTGCAATCTACAAGAAGTTGTCCTTTAGATGAATAACATATCACTCCATCATCATCCCCATTTTGTTTGATATTATGACTAAAAGCCAGAGTCAACCAGTTTAGGCTCACTCCGTAGTTATCACATACACAGAAAAATATAACAAAAAGGAATGTTTTTAAATGCGCGATGATATTATACACAGTTTACTACAGTTCAAAATAGGTGAAAAATTTTAAGGCACCACCATGGCAAAGACTTTTGAGAGAACCGACCTTTACCTACACTTGCAAAAAACGCTACCTGAAGCCGATTGAATTACCGACCTTGGCACATTATGCACATGCATTCTAATCACACGTACGCGTATTGCACAGGTAATCAGGCTTTTTGAGGTATACCTAGCTATGTGAATCAAAGATTTCTCTGACTGATGAAGTTGATACCTTGACAGGAAAGTCGCACTCAGGTGATGTTTCTGAATAGTTCATCTGACGTCAGCAAGTAAAACCAGGGGTTAATTAGAAGAATGAGCACACTTGGGTTAGCCTTACTGATTAATTGAAGTTATACCTATATAACTAGGAGGCAAACTGTACACAGGCATAGTTGTGTTAGCTGCAAGTGAGCAGCAGCATGGCGAAGAAAGGAGCAGCCCGTAGGCCTCCTTTTGTTGGTTCTATCAGCAATCATCACTCTAATAATGAGACCAAACTCGAAAATAAAACAGAAAGATTTTCATGGCGTCCATCGCGTGGGACAGAAGATGGCCGCGAAACTCCCGTGTCGCTCGGAAAAAGCGACACGGCATCCCACTACCCTGAGTCACCCGAAGAAGATCTTGAAGACGTGTGTCTGCACGACACAAATGACCAACTATCCTACCATGTGAATCAGTCCCACGGTCAACCTGTGGTTTCAAATGGTAGTTCACTGTATGGAATTTCGAGACTGTGGCAATACCTCGGGTTTCACTTCAACATGGAATACGTTTTTGTCACCCTAGCCGTGCTGCTGCTGCTCGTGACTCAGGTGTACTCAGAAGTCCAGGCCTCTGACTCACTCCAGACGATGCAAAGCTCTTCCGGCGTCCCGTCATCCACAATCACATCGCCAGTTGGCATCATGGATACACACCAGCTGGTGAGTAGTAACGAGAGATGGGCTTAGAAAAATGGGCTTAGGCTATTTTATTTTGGTTTTCACATTGCAATATCTGAATCCACCTTAAAGCTGTGTTATAACGCCCTTTGAATACCCAAGTCTTTGAAATCTTGATGTATACAGGGTGTTAGGGGAAAAAAAAGTACAAAAATTTCACACCTAAAAGAAAGTGGCAAACTAAATACTTTTGCCTCAATAAAGCATTGCGAAAATAAGATTGGTTTTTGAGATATTTGATGAAAACGTTTGAATTATGTTGTCCGCAATTACTTCAATGTTCAATATCCCATTCGACGGATTGTTCGAAATGGTCCGAGATTTGCTCACATGACTCCGTTCAATTTATTTTTTAGGGGACGTGTGAAAAGCCTTGTTTATTCAACACCTGTGGAATCAGAGGAAGATCTCGTGGCTCTAATTGTTGTAGCTTCTGGTGATACTTTTGAAATACCAGGCCTTTTCTACCATATTCGGCAGTCCTTAAGTCAAAGATATCACAAGAACATCGATGTGAGTGGTGGAAACTTTGAATAATCTTTGTAACGTAAATGTATAAATACATTATTCGTGGGTCATTTTCTGTTAAATTTCCTCCTTTCAAACATTAAACAGCTAATATCTCAAAAAGCAAAATTTATTTCACAAAGTTTCATGGAGGCAAAAGTGTTCAGTTTGCCACTTTCTGGTAGATCTGAAATTTTGAACCTCTTTTTCCTTAACACCCTGTATATGAAGGGAGCGTATTTATCCAGAACAAACGCAACGCTTGCCAAAAAAATCCAACGATTAAATAGAATTTGCTAAACTTTAGAATAGAATTCGCTGAACGACCTTTGGTGAGCATGAATTACATGTACGGGCACCAAAGCTTTTGAAATGTTCTCTCAATTCTACACAAGTTGAATCTTGTTTCAGCTTCCATACTCACACAGCAGTGCGGTACTCAGACGCGAACTTCCTGTTGTAGCTTTGTCGGCTTCAAATAAATCGCAACAAACTCCATAGTTAATGACTGTCAACGGAGAATGCGCTGCTATCGGCTTACCAAGCAGTCATTTTGCTATTTTTTCCGACATCCTGGACCATCACCCTAAGCCCCAAGAGGCCTCAATTGCTCACTTCAAGCCTATATTTCCCGAGCGAACTCTCTAGCAGTAGACAAAGCGAATATTTATCTTGAATTTTCAGAATATCGCCACGTACACCACAATTATGAACAGTCGTAGATTGGTACTGATCTGCTGCAAGCTTTTGTCGATCATTGTACGAGAATGCTCGCGTTCGCTCTTCGACGCAAATGTTCGATCATACAAAACACCCTCACACGATAGTAAGATCCCTAGCTTACGATATGACATTGAAACAACTGAGAAATTACAGCAAGCATTTCTGTGTGATATAATTGAATTTTCATGGAACATTGAACCCAAGAAATTTTAACACAGGAATCTTTGTATAATTAATACGGTTGCACCTTCGATATTTCTTTTCTTTCTTCCTTTCCGCCTCCTTGTGTTACGCTTTTCAATGATTCGATAGGAAATAATTTGTTGCTCATAATATCAACAATACATTTGATTAACCTCACTTTCCAGTGTACGACTATACCCTACGTCACCAATAATTTTTCTTATCAAATGAAAGCAACCAAAATAAAAGCTTCCTAAATATTAAACTCTAATAAATTAGAATTGGTTGAACACATATGAATTGGACAGAAAAATTGTTAGAAGTGCAACAAATAGAGAACACAATGCTTAGCATGTCTTCTCTCGTCAGCCTTTTACGATGGTAAGCTCAGAAAGCTGCCTTTCACCCTTCTGAAAAGCGTATAGTATGTGCCCTCATGATTCCCGTGAACGTTATTTCCTTGCATTATAGTTAATATTCAATTCGAATAACAGCTTTCCTACACTTCCGTCGGTTACTTGAAGCAATTTCTCAGTGGAGTGCTTCTCGTTCATTTTAACTTACTGCAAGTCTCTTTCGAACACCGCACAAAATTGGTCTCTCTGTTTCGCAAAATTGAATGAGGGTTTCGCCACTCTTGCATCATAACCTTATCAGTGCACGAAGGTCAAACATAATTGTTCTTTCAAGAAAAATTATCCAAAATACTTGACAACTATACGAACACTATCATTATAAAAATTAGGTTGATCATTTTGTCGTAGAAAAGTCAATTGAGACGAAAAACTATAATTTTGCACATTAGTGTTCCAATCCTTGATTGAATCTCGGCACAGCAAAATTGATCGAAGAGTCAGATCATTATGAATGAAATGTTCGATTTGCTTTACCACCATGTTTGATGGATCATGACTTCTATGGTTTTTGTCAATTCAAGATTTAGTACCAATGGATGCAGTTCATGGTGACAGATTATATTGAGTTATAGCCATTGTAAATTAATGTTATGAAACCCATAGATAAATATTATATTCGTATTGTACATGAATATAAGTTCCGTCGAGAGATAAATCCATCACAGATAGTTTGAAACATCAATGGGGTTGTGGTGAGGTTGTGGCGAATGAACACACTGTACGTCGGTGGTTTCAATGATTCTGGCGGGTAACTCCAATCTCGAAAATCAACCACGCGGTAGACCTGTAACCAAGATCGATAGTGATGAGCAGGAAGCAGTAGTGGAAGCTGATACCACAGGGTATTAGACGGTTTGATAAACCCACAAATTGACAATAGGTCTCAGTCAGACCTATTCTAAACAAATTTCATTTGTCACTCCGTGTGTGTGCGTCTGCATGCGGTTGGTCATCTCAGTAGCTGCACTCTGTCTACAGATGGAGTAATTGGTGGTGGTGCCCGGGAGTTCTTTCTTTTGGTTTTAGGTTTAAATTTATTTAATTGATTTATTTTTAATTTAATTTAATCTGCTTCACATTTCGTAAGCTGTGCCGTAATAATAAATCAGTGGATGTAAGAAACCCAACGAAGGTTTTTAGTAACCAAGATTGATAGGCGATTCAAGCAAATATTAATTTTTAGAACAACGTTTCATAGTGTATTATGAAATCACGCTGTTCTATATGAAACATATTTTTGTGTTCATTTTACATATAAGTATAAATTATGTATGGCAATGTACATATACTTATATTGAACAACTTACTTTATTACCTACGCACTGGGAAAAAAAATATTTTACTTTAAGAAACAGAACAGGGAATAAATGCGCCTGAAGTGAATGAAAGAGAAGAAGAATTATATAACGATATCCCTCGCCGTGATGACGAAATGGACACTATGCTATATGATGTACTATGCGATAGTGACGAAGAGAAGAAGTATATTTCCATAGTAGATGCAGATGATACGATGGCACATGTGATGACCCAATGGAAAGGGTGCTTTCAGTGAGCGAAAGAATAAAATACCCTCTATACATTACAAGCGTTCCTTACCACTAGCTCCGGCACCTGATACGGCCTATTGACCCTACTGGACCATCTAGCAGTACAAATACTGTCACTTTCCTCTAAACTGTAACCTAAGGATGTCATAGGTGTAATATATTTTCTTACTGAGACGTATGTACCTGAACGAAATTCAATGCATTTACAGTGGGGAGAAATAAGTACTCTTCAACTAGGAAATTCTATAGGTAAAAAATATCTAACAGCACGAAAAATATTCATCACTAAAATACGTGCATGCATTTGCATAATATGTACAACAATGTGCTAGAAAAACCTAAGAAGTTTAACTGATCGCAGAGTCAGATATATTTTTCTATGTTTATGGATAAAAGTATTCGTGCATAACATAAACCGACACAATCATAATCAAATAATTGGTACCATACCCCTTACTGCACTCCAGGGCAATCATTTTTCAATGTTTCGAATTAATAATCTGCACTTTTTTTTAATTCTACTATTTTCTTTTTTGCAAATCCTCCATACATCCCATAAGCTTTCTGAAGCACTCGAACAGATTTGAATTTCCGAATAACGCCTGAAAATCTCTATCTGATTTAATCATGGAAACAGATTTGGCCCCTCAAACATATTACCTTCTATTCCGAGCATATGTTCAAAGGGTAATTTCATTGACGATTTTCACGTAATCTTACAGTTAATATCACCCAAAAAAATCCTTTTTCGGGTAGCTGTGGCTTCAACTGATTAAATCTATATTAGGCAGAATAAGCGTGACAATACTGGGAGTTACGGCACAAATCAATTACGAACATTCAGTGAATCATTTTGGGACTCTGACTGCAATGTATAATCTTCAGGGTAAAATCAAATGTAGACCATTGCTTCGAGGATGCAAAAATATTCTCAATTTCATTTATTCACATCTGAAAAGGTGTAGGCTAAACTAGATCAGATATTAGAAACAAAGAAAAACTCACACATTATAAAACAAAATATGATCGACATGATCGGCATATGGGAAAATCATAGACATAACATGGGCATTTGAATGTGTGTTGAAACACAGAAGTAACTATAGCATTATGTGCATATTTCAGATATCATCAGGAGAAAAAATTTTCTTCATTCGACGAAAAAGCGATGCATCCTTACAAAAATGCAGTGGACTAATGATGATATCGACATCTAATATTTACGGAAAAAATCAGCTGACAGCTAACATCGAACATATACAATGCGAAAATGTAACACCAAAAAGTTTCGGAGAAAATTCTGATGCAAGAATCAGCAACCAACAGGTATTCGATGCCCAATTTTCATGCGACCTGATCGACCCATGGTGGCCCGAGAGCTGGGACACTGAAATTCAGAAATGCCGAGGAAGAGAATCAACAACACCATCGTCAGTAGACGCTAATAATCAGTACTCAACCTCCAGAGTTTCCTCAAGCTTATCACAAGCTAACGAACAATCTCAGGTATCTCAGACTTCTGGAATAGGAAACACTGCATCACAAACCGAAACAACGACGAATGCCGCAAGCGACGAGTCATCCGAATCCACGAGTCGAGAACAATCCTCGTCGACCGAAGGCACCGAAAATTCGCTTACAACCACAACGTCTGTCCCGTCAGGAGGAGTCACAGCTGAAAACACGGCATCAACAGGCTCCTCTAGCAATGAGGAAAATGAATCTGAACCAACCTCAGCCGTCACCACCATGACAAGTCAAAAACAAGAGTCTTCAGTGGAAGAATCGAGCGGTCCAACTTCATCGACCTCGGCCGAGTCATCAGCAGAATTTCTTGCAACGCCAGAAACACCAGAAACTACAACGACGCAAGTCATCGACACCGAAGCCACTGGAACTACCTCTACACCAGGCGTAGCAACAGTGAGCTCCGAAGTCGTCACCACTGTCTCAGTTTCAGAGGAGGTAACATCACCCACCACTCGCACCACGTCAACTGGAATCTCGGGCGCAACACAATCGGTAACGGCAGCAACAACTGAGAGTACCATCACACCTTCGACTGAAATTTCACAGGAACCCTCGAGTGCGACGGGATCCTCATGGCCATCTGGTTCTGAAAGCGAAACACCATCAGCATCAGAACTCCTCACTCTTCCAGTTTCCTCGACCGAAACGCAACAACCCTCAAACGCCTTGCCGACAGAGAGCACATCATCTGTAGACGAGTCGTCACAATACGGTGAAACTGAGCAAACCTTGTCTTCGTACATCAGCACTTCATCCACAGCAACGAGTCGAGTGACGGTTTGGCCTTCTACAGAAACATTAGTGCAATTGCCAATTCAAGAAAGCACACCATCTGTCATGATCGGAGGTTCATCCGGAGGACGTAGTGGAGAACCTAGTCACATCACAAGGACAGGTATTGAAACGGGAACACGTGTTTTGACATCTCACAAATAAATTCTAAAACATGATTTATGACAATATAAAATAGATAGAAAAAATTAGCTGTCATATTGTCGATTATTTCGCAAATCATCTAATTTTAAATAACCTATTTCAATTTTTTAAATTTTTTGGAACGATTATGGAGAAAATATACCGTGACAAACAATTCTTTTTTCAAATCATAAAAATGTTTTTTAGACCTTGTCAATACGATAGCCCTCGTTGTTGGATAATTTCTAAAACTTTAGAATAGCTTACGATAAAGAACTAGTGTTTGTTGTTAAGACATAGCTATTACACCCGCTTCATCCGATCTTGTAAATTTTCAGAATTCTTTAATTTCCGTCCTTTGTTGACCCGCTAATAATGTTTCGTTATACATGATGCAAAGGGCCACTTTAACGCTAACTTGGAAACAGCCTCTAACGCTCATTGTAGTGGTCTTGGTTCTTGTGTGGTGAGGGCTTTGTAAATTCGCTAGAAATAAGATAAAATAGTTCTCAGATTTAGGAGATTCGATGAAATAAACTCGAAAATGAACACAAGTTCAATCTATGTTGTAGCAGTAAAACATTTCTACGTTTTTTTCGCAGTGTAGTTAAATGGGCGTCGTTTCGAGGAAAAAGCTGCCCTGTTTAGCAAGACCAAGATTTTTTGTATCTTTCGTACCACCTTAGTTGGAATTTTCCTGTTCGCCCTGTCTGGCAATTATTTCGCCTGAGAAGACTGCGTCGTGCTTTTTATTCATTACCGTTTCAACAAAGTAAGGTATTGTTTTTGACGGTCTAGAATTTACTTAGAACTGTTAGATAGATATCAAGGATTTATCCTTTTGATAGACCTTAACGTGAACGCTCCCTCAGGGTGAAAAGTCAGAGCTTTATGCACTCCTATGTTTCACCATGTAGTATGATCTAGTATTTTGAGCTTGTATTTAGAGCTTAGACCTATGTATATCTCCCAAGCTGATGAGATAAAATTAACGACTAAAATTTCCTTGACAATCGAAATTATGACATCGTCAACGTCAATCGCAATTGTTAAATATTCTAACCCAAATTGAAATTCTAATCATGAAGGTCTATCGGCAGAAATATTTTCATCATATGACAAACATCAAAATTTCAAACATCCATGATATACTTTTGAATAAACGTCCAGATATTTATTTTACACTGATATGGCTGGCACGTACACCCTTTCTTTCTTAGCTGAACTGTTCATGATTTTGTTTTAATGCCTTTCGCAGGTGGCGACTCTGCGGCTTCCCGTCAATATTCATGTGAGTACTTGGATTATGTCACCCAAATCGTGGAGCATAATTCCAGCGCAGTGACCTGGCCAGGCTTATTCAGTGATTTTGCTCTCACACACTGATCTCCGCAACTCAAAAAAGAATTGATGCTTAGCCTCTATACCTTTTCCAAGTTTATTTGGACAATATGCAATATAAATTGG
>VOMN01126777.1:0-11633 GCA_014899125.1 Orchestia grillus
TTAATACAATAGTATGCCAGTTTAATGAGAGCGTTCCCAGCTGTAAGCTCATTTGCAACGAAGGATCTGAAAAGAACGTAAGAAATATTTTTATAATAAATACTTGGAATAAAAAGATAACAACTCAGAAATAAAGAAAGGAATTACAACCAAAAAAGATTAATAATACATCGAGAATTAAAACTTGGACAGAGCTCAGCGACTGTCTGTTACCTGAGACCTGCGTCTTGCGATGTTGCAGGGATGTTTCCTTGGTTTGTGAATGTTCATACATTCTGGGATACCAAGATCGAAATTTCCGGAGCGTGAACCCAATATGTTGAATTCATCAGAACTAATAGGTTGATCACAAGCACCACTGGTGCAATGTAGTCTTAGAATCAATTTGACTGTATTTTCTAATCATAATCCTGATACCAAGCGTAGAAGTATGGTGCCTATAAACATAAATGTAACCTTTGCATTCTTTGCACGCACTCTGTCTGCTATCTGGAGCATTTCGGTTACTTGGTGCCTGACAAGGTTTCAAATTTTTACCTGCATGGAACCCCTTTGCGAAGAATTATTCAGTCAACGTCTTTAAACAATTTCGGCCTCCTAAGAATAAATTTAGGCGGCTTAAATTAAGAAACACTGGAATAAATACTCTGGCTCTTGGCAATGAAATTTTAACAGTGGTAGCTATGCTACGGGACTTCTTTTTAAAGAATTCAAGGTGTTTGAATTTTTGACGTTACTGGTTGCTCCTTCCTGTGGTCTCATGGGTTGAATAGCAGGGGGCCCCTCTCCATGCTTCTGCTCCTGATTATACTACATATTTATCTAGGGTGGCCCAGAAGGGACTGGCCCTTCTAATTCGACAGTAAAACAAAACTAATATCCCTAAGATGATGATACTGGTTTTACCCGAATAAATAACATTTTTGTTGCATCAATTCTGCGTTTTGAAAAGAATGTTTTTCTTGAGCGATGGCTACGGCTGCTTTGACAACATATGACTTTTTTCTTTGTCGCTGTACACCTTCAGGATCGTGGTTTATCTTCAACATTACCAGTGTTCGTAAATTTTCGATGTAGAGACTTGTTGTGCCCTTAGCAGGTCTGGTTCTCTTTCCGAAATGGATTCGGTAATCACATAAAACTCTGCTTTTGATATTGTTTTTTCGTACACTTGCACAATTTTTATTCTTTTTTCTGTGCTGTAGCTGAACATGCTGAAAAATTGAAGGTTTGAAACCGAAAGTGCAAATAGCTGTCTAGTTGTGAGTAAATAGGATATTAAATTAAAAGTTTCCATGAAAATAACCATTTTTCGATAAAACAAGCTTCAACATCCTAGCGTTAGCAGCAATTTTTACCAGTAAATTGAAAATTGCGCTTGCATCTGGGCCACCCTGTGCATAGAACATAGAAAATAAAATTCTTCATTACCTTTTTCGCAATGATTTCAAATTTCAGTATCGGGAGAACTGAGGTGCTTATTTTTTCTTATTATTACAGGTCTAGCGGAAAAAAGCTTCTCTTCTACTGCTGTATAGGGGGGAAGCGCAAATGCTGTTGTAATCTTATGAAGGATTTGTAGCAGTTTCCTGATTTGCTGATGCGCTCGCTGATGAGAATCGTGTCATTGGGATCGCTTTTCCCAGAGCGTGTGAGTTGAGTGAGAGCTTAGAATACACACAGTCATTCGTTGAATATTAACTCTATTTTAGTCGTTAGTCAGAAATTTAATCGTTCGAAGTAAGATAATGGAATTAACTTAGCTGAAAAGTTTTTCCTTTCGTAAAAACACAGATGAAATCAAGCTGAAAGGACTTATATTTTGTGTTAAAATTACTGAGCATAAATTCTCGCGGCTTTGCGATGCGCGATGAACGCTCTAATTCGATTTTTCTGAGCAAGAAAATACAGAAATTTTTTAGAGAGCTGTTCTCTTTTCCCCGAGTTACTTCCCGTCATGTTGCGAGTCTGCCAAGTTTGCAACGTCTTTCAAGAGCAAAGGCTGGGCTGCTCTGAAGTTTACAGACGTACTTACTCAAAAGAATACAACCCTTCAGCAGCAACAAAAGAACACCATGAACAGCCTTCATTGTCAATTAAGTGCTGAGAAATAGCTGAGATAAAAGTTGTGGAGCTCATTGCGTGACTAAGGAATCTTGGAGAACCATGAGAACACTTGAGAAAACGAGAGCTAGCACAAGGCTAAGTGCTCTTGAGCACATATATTGAGAAATTTTATCTTGATTAGAACTGTAGAACAACCAGTTGACCTCTGTTGAACTTCAATTTAATAAAGAATTGGGTATGATTAGTGTTTTGCATAGGGGCTTAACATTACCAATGTGGCGCTAGTCTAGAGGAATATAGGTCTAAAAAATAGTTAGTAGTTTCAAAGGTAGTCAGCCCGTTGACACACTGTCTTGAATAAAAAGCGAACGTATATCACGTTAACAACAGTCGTTAAGGCCGTTTAAGGAAATTTATCTCGAATTTAATTTACGCATATTTTATTTTTAAGTTTTCTTATAACTTCATTAAACTGTGCGAGTGTATTTTTACATCTGATAGAGTTTTTCAAAACCTGTTCTAAGCAAAAATAGTTCATTATAATGAACATTCTTTTCGGTAACATGTATGTATTACAGGAAACGAAAATATTCAAGCTGCCTATCATTAACATCTCTGATACATGGCTATTGGTTGGGTAGGTTTACATTTACTGATCTCATGCTGGTAGTCAAATTTGTCTACCCTCAAATACAGGATTCACAAATAATTTCTAAATCCAAACTTACCACGCTTTAGTAAATTGATTTAGGAAAATTAAACGAAGGATACATTAAAGAATAGTTTATCAATTTATGTTTCGCAATTTAGATACCTCAAATAATGTGTAAATCCTTGACCAGAATTTTGTGCCGCTGTGTCTTTTCTGACATGATATGAAATGTATAGTTAAATACTGGGAGTATTAACCGTAGAGTTTCTGTGAGGAAATTTATTTTGTGAATATCTTTATTTATATGTACATGTATGTACAGAGTGACAAAATAAAATTTATCAAAAGCTTATGGTACATTTGAAATGCTTTTCTAATGAATTAGAAAATGACTGAATATTCTTTCATGTGTTCTTTGTTATACCCTTTTTCGTGAATTAGTTTTTCAGTGTCAACCCATTACGGCGGACCAATTTTTTCGGGATACTTGTTTAGTTCATTCTTATCACTAATTATTTTCGTGTCACTTGTTTCTTTTTTGTATTTAATTTTTTGTGTCATCTTTTTTCTGCCATGCAAGTGCGTAACTCACTTGAATATTCTTTGTGCTGGCTGACCATCACCATCAATGTTGAGCAAGACCCATTATGCCATTATGCATATTCGTTCTAGCTCTTTAATCATTGATAATTATCATAGTTATAATTACGTGACAAAAATGAGTGAAGACGAGATACGGAGTACCGGATCGTGATGTCTGATTAGTATGTACAATGAATGTGTGGATAATGTTTATGTGGAAATTTATATGAATGTAGAGACTGGTAGCATAAGTATTGGAGATATTTTGACTCTAATACAGAGATAATAAATGTAGGTATTGTTCGTGAAGATATTATCGATCCAAAGACAGGAAATGTAGAAGCAGTAATTGTAGAGACAGGAATACAGAGGCAGTGAATGTAGAAGTAGTAATTGTAGAGACAGGAAATGTGGAGGTAGCAATCGTAAAGGCAGTAAATGCAGCACGAAAAAGTACAGAGCAATAAATGTTGGGGCTGTTAATGTAGAAGCAGTAAATACAAAGGCAGTATATGTAGGAGCAGTAAATGTGGAAGTAGTAAATGCAAAAGCACTAAATGTAGAGGCAATAAATGAAGAAACGGTAAATAGAGGGACAGTTAATGTAGAAGCAGTAAATACAGAGGTAATAAATGTTGGGGTAGTAAATGCAGAGGCAGTAAATGTAGGGACAGTAAATACAGAGGTAGTAAATGCCGGGGCAGTACATGCAGAGGAAGTAAGTACAGACATCCCAGCCCCCGCACCCTGCTACTTGAGTTTTGTAGCACAAAAATATGAATTTTGGTAACGTTCCAAATAATCTATATCTCAGGTTTCGAAATTCCTCGCAATTTGCGTTTCAATTAACGGTTAAACTGCAATTAACGTTCTCAAAATAACACAATACAACAAAAAAACTTACATTTTGTGAACGTTTCTTCTCCATGTAAGCCACAGCACGGCCGCACTTATTTGTGTTCCCCATACGGCGGCGCACAAAACGTCTGAGGGATTCACGTGGCCAGAAAGCTCCGGGAAAATTGTACCTGAAATGTTTACAAAAACGAGCGCTTACCCGAAAATTTTCCATAGCTTAAGAAAACATGCCCAGTCTAAGCCTCTCTAATTCAAGGCCTGTTTTAATGATCATTCTACTTAGAAACGTGATGTATCTAAAAGTTCTATGCACAAGAAAAAGGCCTTGGAAAAATAACAAAGACACCAAAGCTGGAGGTGGCGTAGACCCTCCAGCGCTTGGCTGTTTGTGTCGTATGTGTTGTTTGTGCGGCGCTCATTTCCATAGAGCACAACTGAGCAATTCTGCTCATTACCGCACCTCTGAACTGGAATATATTTATCAGCCAAGATGGCGGCGCTCCACCTAATCGGGCTGCTTGCCAAAAAATTTTCGTGCCAAAATCGGTTTTGCATTGCACCCATTGAACTAAGGAGGAGTTTTTTTGCCGCGATGTTTTTACTTTCAAAATGCCAATAGCGATATGATGTTTTTGTTGCATTGAAGCATTGTTCATACTCTTGTATGCGAGGTAAAAGTTCTGTCTTTTGGATTTGAAACAATATTTAGCAGCCGTTACAGCAAGCGTGTGTGTGTAGGAAGAAGGGAGGGGGGCAAAGTGGCGGGGAATGGGGAGGGTATGAGTCTGGAGGGAAAGAAGGGGGGAAAAGCATGAAGGGGTGAGCCGGGGATAATTAATTCACAAAGCCATTTATTTTCCTTTGAAGAATAACTGAGGCGATATCAAAGTAAAAATTTCTACAAGAAGGATATATTTAACTTATGGCATAGAAGACTCCTTAGTTTGTTCAAGAATTGATCGAAAACTCCATTACAAATGTATTTAAGCACCAGGGAAACATTTCTAACTACAGGAATGGTACCCAAAAAATGACACTTGAAGCCTGGCTCATTGCTCGCTCAGAGCTGCTCGCTCTCACTGACCAAGCCAGAAAAGCGAGTTCTTATTGAATTTGGTTCTCTACACGCTTTCATGGGGGAAATAAATTGTGCATCGTAACTCGAGGAAACTGCCTAATATATGATACTTTTGTTGTTCTACTAAAAAGCTGAGTAAGGAAGAACTGTTAAAAAATGAAACGTGTAAATGAAATGAAACTTGTACGTCATAGTCCCTTAGATGAGCAGCTGCTCGACTTCTTTTAAAATTCAGGAAACTATACTTGAAATTATTTATCATATATACTGTATAACATCTTTTAATAATCCCTGAAATATTTGTTTGACGCCTATGTTTTAGCAAAAATTCTTATTTAAGAATAGTCCTATAATTTGCTCAATACTTCCGGAAATATTTTGTCCAAAGTTTTTCTCAATAATTTTCTCAAATATTTTGTTCTATTCAAAACCTTGAACAATTAGATGACGACAACAGAACTGGTGCAGAAGACGTTGTTTATGCTCCTCCCCTCGAAGTAATCTGATTTTCGTAAATCTGATGATCTTGTTTGGGGCTAAATTGATAGCGATTTGCAGTTTTGCTGGTGACGTTGTTTGCTGGGGTGTCTGTTTGACGACTGATTGACTGACTTGCAGAGGTGCAGGGTTCGATCCCTCTCCCTTGCAGTCCATTTGCGGGTCTAGCAGGTTATGCAACCACATACACTATGCTGCAAATGTTCTTCGGAGTTTTGTCAGATGAGTGTTTGTATACCTTGTATACTTAATTCCGACTTTTGTCAGATGAGTGTTTGTATACCTTGTGTACTTAATTCCGACTTTTGTCAGATGAGAGTTCGTATACCTTGTATACTTAATTCCGACTTTTGTCAGATGTGTGTTTTGTATACCTTGTATACTTAATTCCGAGTGGTTCAGGCCGAGCTCTCATATGCTGACCGTGTTTGAGCTCTCTCATCACCGAGCTGCGGAGGTATGCTGTTCCCCTTTGCGATTTGATGATAATTATATAATGGTTCGTAATCTATGCATTAAGCATATCTAATTGCATATACATTCAACGAAGAATCAGAGCTTGTGTACGTCTGTAACTATAGCAAATTTTATTCATCATACCGTCCACTTCCACAGATTTTGATAAATTTCAAATGAAGAATGTAGAATACGTGAGTCTCCCATATTCAAATTCTTCAACAGTGCGTCATCTATCGTTCAAATTTCACGTCAAGTAATACAACGGTATTGTTTTTTAAGTTCCAAATCAAATGCACCTAAGTTGTTGAACACATTCTACCAAATAAAAGTAATAACAAAACATGTTACAATGGATTTAATTGACTCCTATGGTTGGATGCCAATTTGCGAGTTGACGAGCTCTTGCATTCTTGCGTATTTAAACTTAAGGTCTTAAATTTCATATTATTTTACAATAAAAACGTGTGGAACAGCATTCCTAACAAACCCCTTAACTCGTCCTACTAAATAGCGATCGTAGTTCGCGACCTGCAACCACGTTTCCCGGCGTTTTTTTGAGCATCCTCGCGGTAGAGGCGGCGGGTTTTTACAGTTGGCTCTCCAACGTTGCGGTAGCAGTTTTGCACAGAGGTTCCCACTAACGACCCTGATCAGGGTTACTCTGGGAACAGCCCCTGCTCAACGCTTGTAACTTCTGGAAAAGTCCTGACGTGATCCGATTAGAGGATTTGTTTTAGGGATTGACTTTGGTACTCCGTGTTTCAATGAAGAGCTCAGGATGCGCTTTTATGGAAGAATTTTAGAGTATTTTCTAGTAAATGAACGTCAAAATAAAAACAAGCAGTAGTTACGTGAATATCAATGACAGATGAATATCGTCTCCGACGGAATTATTTCTGTATTATTTGGTGTAGTGAAGTGCTACAAATGTTTAGTGCTGAACATATTATACGCCTAATGTAATTATTCCGTTGCATAAATATGAACTTTGCATCAACAGATTCATTTTGCATGGTGATGATGAGATATCAGTTTGCCTTAGAGCACCACATCACGCAGTGTTCAATTAACTTTTCTGTCTTCCACGAACTCTAGAACAAACTCTCGATCCTTTGCAAAGACATTTTGTGTTGGCCTCCTTTCTTCGGAGATGGCCAGGTCACTTCGTTGGCTGATTACTCTGACTGATCCTTCTTTCACTACTGAATCTGCAGCCGCTGAATTAAAAAAGAATTTTATTTTTCTATCTACAGTTTCATCTGCGCCCAAAACATCATAGAAATAGATCTGAATTTCATGATAAAGTTGGCCGTAGTTTATGAAGTGCTTAGAGTGCGTGTGAGGGGCTATGTGTTCCGCAGCAGTGCGAGTTATTGCGTGGATGCCGCAATTGATAGTCTGCTTACCTGGAAGTTTCTGGTTCGACACCCGAGGGTGAAGTTCTTTCTGCGGGAAAGGTCGATTAGACACGACATCTTTAAAAGGGTGGCACATTATTGGTGCCTAAAACGTGGTACCGGACAAATTTCAAAGTTTTAAAAGTTTCCAAGGCTGTGTAATGCCGAATAACAATTTAAGCTAGTGTAAAGCTATCATATTTGCTTCAGCCACATCATTTTTGCTAATGTCAAGTTAGGTACGCTGTACCCTGATGTCTCTAGTAGTATTTACTATATTTATTTGCATATTATAACATGTAGCCACTAGCGGCAGACAACTTGTAACAATTAGTAATTATAACTTGAAACTATCAGTGGCACACGACTGCTCGTAACTATTAGTGACATGCGTCTTCTTCTGCAGTGTATTTTCCCCTTCTTAACACCTCAGCAGGAGTCTACGGTGTATATAGAAAATGAATACGACATCTCAAACGAAAATTGATGGGACTCTTCGTTCGTTCAACTCAATAATGGTCTGGGATTGTTATGCCGCATTTTCCTTCTTCCGGGGGTAAAAAACTCTGTCGAAATAAACAATGGTCTGCATATGCTGTAGAAACTCAGAAAAAAATTTCATGTTGATTTATCTTCCAGGGAAGAAAACATTACCACGATTCTGAAAAATTAAAGCTTTTAAATTCTGTGTGCGTATGATATCCCACCGCTGCCACCAGTGTAAAGTTGCATTTTCCCCAACGGCATCAAATTCCGCGAGAGTGAAATGGAAGTCATAAGCACTTTGGCCGCTCTCGAGTCGTTGGTTGACTGCCCCGCAGCCTCCCTCAATGTACTCTCCACTTGAACTGGTCCTGGTCAGGCAATTTCGAGCTCAACTGCCGGAGGTTCTCCCATAAAGTCACTCAGAGGTCCTCAAGAGAAGGCTCGAGGAGCTGCCCTCAGACCAGGTCAAATTCTAACATCGTGCTCAAGAGTTCTTGATTGTCTGACGCTTTGTTATGAAATGATGCTCGTCGACTGAGAGACGTATTCAATTGCCTCCTTCGTAGTCTCCTACAGAAATGTGGTATTGTCGGCTCAAGTTTCTCTGAGTATGTTATCGTAAAGGAAAAGCAGCTTTAACGATATTCCCTTGAGGATTATGGAAGTTATACGACGTCAGAAGTACTCTACGGCTAACATTTAATACGGACCAATGTCGTACTAGTAGTACTATTATGTGCTCTCTACCGAGCAATTCGAAAAAAGTAGTATTCGAAGTTAGGACCGAAAAATCACTACATGCTTTTTTTCATAATGTTTCCAGGGTTTGATGTTCGAAAGAGATGCTTTTCTGTGCAATCTAAGCATATTTCGAATGAAGAAATAGCTGTTCATTTATAGAAATAAGAAATAGCGTGACTGGGTCCAGCATTTGAAATGAAATTATTAGAGTATTATTTTTTTATTCATCCTACATGTACATGATATACATCCCAATCCAAGGATACTAGTCTGAGGACATGAAAGTACGTATTATTCAGCTGGATCGTCCCATATTAGCAAATAATCCCTTTTTCTCTTCCAAGACCTTCAGCAGAACAGCGTTCACAGAAAAAATGGATTCTTCATCGTGTGATTTTAAGTGAAAGCGTACAATTGTTTCCTAGTGTAATTACCAGGCTCCTAGCAACGCTTGTTTCTGATCTCATGGCAGTGCGTACTGACCACGTGGCAGTGCGTACTGATCACATGGCAGTGCGTACTGACCAAGTGGCAGTGCGTACTGACCAAGTGGCAGTGCGTACTGATCACATGGCCGTGCGTACTGACCACGTGGCAGTGCGTACTGACCAAGTGGCAGTGCGTACTGATCACATGGCATACTTAATCACATGGCATACTTAATTGTATGTTATAACAGCGTTATAACATACTTAATTGGACTGCTACAAGGGACAGTGTTTATCTGCTTTCAAATGCAAATCATAACCAATGTTTCAATCACAAATTTTACTTCGGCACTTCCAATATTTTTCCCAACATTGTGCAATCAACCTACAGAGTTGTTTGTTATTCGATTTTTATTCAAGGCGGCCACCTCCTCCACTGCTCATCCTAACGCATGATCATCCGACCTAAAGCTATTATATTCAGTTTCAGGGTGACATCCGAGTGCTGTAAGATCATCTTGGTGTTCTCACATTTTTATTAAGGCTGAGGAGAACATCGGAGGGTGTCATCAGAAGCCCTCGTTACCCTCGAGCTGGTCCTCAAACTTCCCTCATTCCATCGACAGTTCCATCTTTATTTCCGAAGCAAAACTTAGACCATTCTTGTCCGATTCTACCATCATGTGATCCTGAAAAACTTTTGTCGTTCAACATGACGTCTATTGTTCGAATGGGGCTATAACTGTGAAAATCATATTATTGCTCAATTAATTTTTTGTGAATATTACATAGTTGTTAGAATTAGTCATTGATAGAAAGGTTAATTTAAAAGCCATCATTGATAGAAAAATAAATTGAAGCTTCCATTGATAGTAGATTTGCTCCAATATTCTGTAGCAGCATCTTGAGTCCATCACATCGAATGTACAATAAGTTTGTCATGGCGTATTTTTTTGCTTAAGCTTTTCTTGCGTAAAACTTTCTATCGCACCTGACGCTTCATTTTGGAATCTTCGTTTGGAAGCGAGTCCTATCCGTTATCCCGGCCATTTCATTTACATTTATAGGCCTGCGATTTTCCGGTTCTGTGTAACAATATCAGTTAGGGAAGAATAGGTGAAGATGCGAACACTGGAAGCTGATAATAATTTGTACAAGCCAGTGTACTTTACAACACGTACGCACCTGCGTTATCGTCAGTAAAGATCGATCGGCAGAGAAAACCAGGCCTAAATTCGATTTTTAACCATGGAAGGATAACGCCGAGTTTCTCACCCTGTAATTTTCCTTGCAATTTTTTTTCCAATGTATTTAAGACTATGAGTCTGTCGTTCACGTAACCTTGAAATTAGGGATACCGTTCCAGAGTTAAATAAATGCCCGGGTTCAACGTTATGCAGGGGTTTTTCATATTCTGCAGCAACCAAAGTGAAAAATAAGGTCATAGCCTGCCGTTCTAGATATGGGAACTAAGGTTTCAAGAGCAACCAACATCGCTATCCAAGTTACAAAGCGTCGCTTCGACCAATGAGACCACCATCAAAACTAAGGTCTCCGTCTGAGCAGTTTCATAGCAGCCAATATCGCCGCCATCAGGTCTGAGGTCATCGTGTAGAGTCTTTCATCTCGATCGCCTCCATCGTTCCCTGATCGAGACCTTTATCAGGCAGAGCATCGGCCTGACCCTTGGATGCTGTCATCGCTGCCAGTAAAGACTTTACGGATGAGAGAAATACGATCTTACTGCGCCCGCATCGCCGCCGCTTCTTTAAGATGGGTTTGGGAGGCTTCTTTGTTCGAGAGACTTCTTTTTCTCACATTTACCCAGGCTTTGAAACGTTTTTATCTTGATGGACGTTTTTGTGAGTGGAAATAAAATAATTTTGGGCTGCAGTAACACGTGACTGTAACTTCATTTTTACTTTTCCCTCACATCTAGTTGAGAATGAGCGTGGCAAAAGTGCGAGTTTTCCCTCCACGAAGCGTTAGCGACGACTCTATGTTTGGGAGCATGCATCATCAAATAAATATCATTGGTATCCTCGAACAAGTTGCCGAGCACTCTTACAATAATATGTTGGGTAGGAGATTGACTTATTCAGCTCATGATTGCAAAGCCCGTCTGCTATGCCAACTGTTCTAACGTCAGGAAAACGATATTAATTCTAACAAATGGTCGTGCGCGTATGTATTTATCGGACTCGTTATGTGCAGCAACAGGGACATGACAGGCGGAGGCAAAAGGACTAGGAGTCTTCTCCGTGAGAGCTATTAAAGGAGAAATTAAGATCGTTTTGTGCTCCATCAACGATAGTGGTGTGGGAAATTGGAATGATCATTATGCGTATTTTAGTTAATACGCTGTAGCGTCAGAGTCGAAATAAAAC
>VOMN01126781.1:0-20867 GCA_014899125.1 Orchestia grillus
AGGAGGCAGTAGGCCACACACTTGCCAGGAGGCACAGTGTGCTACACACATCTCAGAGCTATTAGGGCTTCCGGCAGATCTCCAAGACAAAAACTTTCTTCGGTACGAGCACTCGCGGCTGGGGTTCTTTTTCACTGGTTATTATCGTGAGCCAGAACTCTAATTAAGACCCAGAACTCTAGTCAAGAGCCGGATGGGAAACCCTGGAATTATCGCCCCGAAGTGTCTGCCGCAATAGTGGGCCGCACTTCTCTAACACTTCATGCGGCCGACGTCTGCTCAGTTACACGTACGTACGGACGTGAGTACGATTCGAATTGAGCATCGTGGTGGGACTGGCTCCTTGAAAGATACGAATCCATGTGGTACAGTAACATGCACAGCTACTGGTCACGTGATATTGTGTTTTCCGCTGTATCTTTAGTGTTACGTCTCATTTTCGCTGGAAATGGATATGTTCCAATATAACATGCATACGTGCATGGAAACGAAATGTTGAAAGTCTCTGTCGAATTTAATGTATACATAAAAATAAAATGCCTCATTGTATATACAGCAGATACGTTCATTGAATATTTTACTCCGTGAAATTTATGATACTTTTCATTACTCTCATTCGCTTCCTGGATTTGAGTGCAAGTTGTAAACGAAGCATTACAAGATTATTGGATCGTTCTTCTTTGCGAAAAATTCCGGATGCTCGAGATTTCCAGGGCTAGTTGCATAAATCTTAGGTCTCAGTTTCCTCAAGAAATACCCAACCGAGTTGAAGCCGAGAAACTATGTAACTAAGTCATTCCATGACTTTATTTTAATTCTCTTCAAGTCATAATTGATATTTCTTGAAGGAGTATTTACGATCATTGTAATCTCGCAACAAAAAATGTAGCTCAAGTCCGAATTAGGGAACAGATTTCTGGAGATATTGCTTTCGAATTTCTCATGAGCGGCTAGCATTCATTTTCCTTGTGATTACTTCCATTTTTCAGGTCTCGTATGGTGACAACAATCGCTAAGCTTCACAGTCCCCAAATTTGATCTGTTTTGAAGTTGCTCGACAAAATTCAAGTAGGCGTTATCGCGTTTTTTCTCAAGAAATTGGGGTTTTCAGTGTAACCCAGAACACAAGCTGCGGCTCTCCTAATAGAGCGCTTTCTCACACCTGACCCGTCTTCTTTGAGGTCATTTTGAAGTTCCCCGTGCTGGTGAAAGGATTGTTCGTCACTTTCCGAGCAATCAACCTGGCAGTTATTCCGCCAAATTTCCTTGGCCAGCCGTTCCTCGGCCGGTTGTCGGTGGTATTGACTATTATCCTAAATACACAGGCCACCGGGAGAACCGGAAAATAGACATAAGGCATTGAAATTTGAGGTTATGAAGTATCATAGTCAGTCTCCTAATTTGAGTCCGATTAGAAATTTTTGAAAGAAATTAAAGTTAAGATCTATGAAAGGAACACGCTTATTTCAGCCAGTCAGAATTTTTTCCGATAAAGAATGGCCAACGATTTTCGTGAATCTTTTTAATTGAACGACTTTATAATCAGTGATGGTAAACGATAAATAAAAATAACAAAAGGATTTGAAATAAAACCTTGAATAAACGTGCTCTATGTCTTTCGATTGGGGATTGCTGCTTCTTGTCAATAAAATAATTCAAACGAAAACTTTTTTGGAATCCCTGATGAGTTTTGTTCGATTTATTATTTTTCAATATAATTATCAACAAAAAAAAGGTGCTTTGAATTTAAAGAAAAAATGCTTTATGTATGATGCAGGAATATCACAATGCACTGTATTATCATGTGTCCTATAATTTTCTTGTCTGTGATTTTCTAAATTTTTCATCGTAATTCTTAAAGCTCATGAATTTTTGTTTGATGCATATAATCAAATTTATAATTAAATTGTATGACTGAACAAAGTTAAAGATGAATCCTCCCGTCATTGAAATATTGTGGCTGAAATATATTTTTTGCATAAATGTTGCACATGAATTAAAGTTGAAATTTCTACTGCAAAGGCGCAGCATAAATCTTCGAAAGTCTCCGGACCTGAAGCGCCTCGCTTGACATCGATGGAGAGCACAGCAAAACGTCTTGAGATTTGGAACGGAGAACTCTGGAATTCTGGTCACGATGGCAGAGAATAGCGGCGGAGTTGCCATCGGTCTAACGTCGCGCTGTCAGCAGTGATGGGCCGGCTGCCATATCTTCCTGTCAGCCACTTTGTCCCTTCATATTACTGAGCACTAAAGCCAATTCCTAGCCAGGGGCTAATTCTTCAAACCTATAGTGAAATGACAGGCTCTGTCCAGTGTCGATCTCTATACTAATGACGCTTCAACTTTGATCTCATTCAAAGCTTCTTCTAAGCGCCTGACTGAAGCATTCGACCTTCGAAACGAATTTAGGACGAGCCAACTTAACGTCCGAACAAGAAAAGCTCTAGCACCAGTATCGTTTTTGCAGAAGTATCTCCTTGAAGGAATCCGGGGTTTTTATAATTTGGTATATACTGCAGAAACACAGGCTGTTTCTATAAGAACTATACTGCCAAATTCTCACATGCACTGTCTCGCATTTCTAACACCGTGAGCATAAACTAAAAAAACATGATATGAATGAGTGCAAGTATCATGACGGTGAAACTTAGCACGTGTCCCTATGTTCCTAGGAAGTCACTGCTGTGACATCGAATGCAGTCGTAACTGGTGCTCCTATGTAGTCGTAACTGATATTGCTGATGCAGTCGTAACTTGGGGCGAAGAGACAAAGTGCTCTAGTGATCAGCGATGCCTTGCTCAGGCTCTTCGGATTTGCCTGGGCCGCCAAAAGCAATTGCTTTGATCCGAGCGGATGTGGACACACGAGCGGGCTTGCGGGGGGTCTGAGTCGGGGGGGAACACGGTCTGGATCACTGGTGATGTTGCATGACTAACGGAACTCTAGGTGGCTTATAGTACTTATATCAGAATATTTTACTGTTAGGTCCCTGTATTTTACTTGCATCGACATAAAGAGGGTTCTTAAAAACGTACTCAGTGTTTAGTATTCGATAATTTCAAAATAAAAAGACGCGTGCGAATTACCAACGCCAGCTACCTACCCACGTACGGCTAGTTTAAATGTTACGATACACTTCAGTATCAGGTCAGTAAGCATGTTTTTGTTTTGAAATTGTTTATTTTCAAATCCAGTGTGTACATTTCTTCTGTACCCATCCGCGTATAGATGTATTATTCTGAATGCCATCCGCTAATCGACGATTTTTAAGCTTGTAAAAGCTAGTTTCACCTCTAAGGTAAAATTTCAAATATTTTTCTTTTGGAAATTAATCTGAGGTATCTTTCAATATTTTAAAAATATCCGTTATACTAATTGAAGTAAAACTAAATAAAGAGCAATTTTATTACTATCTCAAGAATATTCATGATGATGAATGTCATTTACTTGTGATAGATAAAAATGAGGTATAATCATCCATAGTAAAGGCTCATAACATTGTTTCCTCCTCGAATAAAATTTATGGTAACAACTCGGCTGATCGAAATTCTAGTTTGATAATAAACGGTTCTTTGTTAGAAATCCCTAATCCTTATAAATCAATTTCATTCATCAAACCACACTTTCTGGATATCTCTCTAATCATCAGCGGCGCGTAGTGCTGGCTGCTATCGCACGTTTATATTTCCTCATTTGTTGATAAAGAGCTAAACCAACACGAGCTCTCCACACGAACCATGCACACGTCATCAAAGAGTTAAAGTCGAATTCTCTGGGACAGCTTGGCTCTGGTTGCGGACGTGTGTCTGGTACATTAGTGCTGCTGGTAAGTTGGATGCTTCCGGCGCACCAACACTCCGGGAGAAGGGGAGGCAGAGGGAGCATGACGACGAAATGCGCAGCTGCCTGACGCATTACGCAGCCCAGACCTCGTAAAAGTTGTCAGACGCCCGTCTCTTGCATAACTGAATGGATGCTCTGACTTGGCAGGCGCCCTAGCCACCGCTTTTGTTACAGGGTTAATTTTTAGGGGCATAACCCAAACTCCTTTGCAGAGCCTCGTGCTGCTGCGCTTACTAATGGTGGAACATGAAGACTCTCAGGCCAGCTCCACAGATACCGAAGCTTTTTCTCGCTCTCGCTAATTCTGTTTGTGCTGGAGTAAAATTTAGTCGTGAGATACAGAGCATGGAAAGCCTTGAATTCAGAGATAAGGAAAATTAATATTAGGATCTTTGTGTGTGTGTGTTTGAGTGCGTGTGTGTGTGTGTGTGCGTGTGTTTTCCATGAGAGCTGACGGCTTGGCACAAATTAGAAAACAATCTAGTAGCTAAATTCACTTCCATGCGACTGGGTTTGCGATTTTAATGGATTTCACGAATTGAGTGCAATTTTTCAATGGAGGGCTTTGGGGAAAATCCTCTCCGTAACTTACTTTCTCGGATTTCGAAGACCATGTAAATCCTACGGAATCAGTGTAAAATTTACCACAACGCTCATCAATTTAGCTCTTGTCGAGAGATTTTGATATCAAGGGCCTGTTCTTTCATTACTTTTCTAAGGTCATGATTATTCTAAAGTTTACGTCCCTGTTTCATTGCATCCAAGCTATAAAATTATGTGGACTCCTCCTTCGTAACTTCCGTCACCAATTTCATTTCCGACTTCCTTTGTGATTCAAGTGCCCAAACTTGGTAGTCCGGCGCATCGAACTTTCTTGTAATTCGCCGAGATGTCTGTAAAACATCTGTGGGAGACGGGCAATGATCTACCGAAGCCAAGATGGGGTTAGGTCAACGACTGCACTTTCTTTTCTAGGAATGAAATACATATTCCCTTCAAACTTGTTTGGACTCCATGACATATTCCCACTACACATACTGCTACTCATTTTGCGGTCTTCTAGATCGGGCAGTCAAATATTACCAAAAAGAATATTCTAGATTTTGCGTTGTTTTTTCTGCTATGGTTATATAAAGCGTTTAGTTAAAACCGAAGAACTAGGTGGATAGTACTGACTAATTACGCGGTGCTTCATTCGGCGTTGCGTTACTGCATGTACAGATTGACTTTTCTCTTATTGTGGATTCGAAATGCCTCCTCCACATGGAGGTAGCGGCTTGATAATCTTCATGCAAAGGAGTGTTTCGTGAGCAGCATGCGTCGTTGGTGCTTATTCCATGAGTGGATATTGTCTTTGCTTAATGATGAACCTCTTTTTTTTGCGACATAAGTAAATGCAATAATAAAAGATATGTTTGGTTGAGGTTTTTGTGAAGCTATTGACCACAATTTGTAAAGGAAACTTGTTCTTCCGATGTCGACGAACAGATTTCTTGAGGCAGCGTTTTAAGTTGCTCCACAGCTTTTGTTTATTTTTATAGCATGTGCGACTTCATTTCCAATTTTGGTTGGAAGTGATCATTGGTACAGTTCCTTCGGAATTTACAAAGTAAAAATTCATTCCTGAAGTTTCTGCGTTTTAGGAATTTTCATGCATAAAAATTGATGAAGCTTTTGTAGACTTGAATGCGTGATGACCTATTTATACGATAAGGAGAAGAAATTTGCCGTGTATGGTAAAGTAATATATCTTTTTCCATCAAACTTATCATCGATATGAATTTCCTCTCTGAAAGGAATATAACTGAATACCAATACTTGATTACAGAAGATGTGATCTTGTTCATTTCGGATACAATTTTCTATTTTCTTAAACATTTGTATCAGATAGGCATATACACATATTATCAGCCATACAAAGAGCGGTGAGAAATATAACCTTTAGAGCCCGATGAATTTAGGAACCGCGTTTCCTCAAAAAATCATTATTATGTAGAGGAAAATGTCGGAAACTTTTTGTAATTGTTCTGAAACTCTCTGAGTTATGAATAAAGTAAATCACAAAAACATAATAAATCGAGTAAACGTTCATAATAATACAAACGCGCTAAATTCTATGGTTTGTTACGTCGCACTACCAAAATCAGAGTAATTTCCCGTGCTATCACGCGTCTAAATTTCAACAATAGGAGAAATGGTGCAAATTCCGAGCTTTCGGCGAACAGTGGCAGCTCTCGACCGTCCCTGCTTGTGACGAGGGCAGCCAGAACGGTCTCCAGAGCATAGCCTGCGCTAATCCTGCGCCTGTGCTGATAGATGTGCACCAGTGCGCTCCTCTCACATTCTTCCATGTGTCATCTCGAGAATGGTCTCTTCGACTTGGCTCCATCCTCTTGGATTAGAGCGAATGGGGCTCTTGAGATTTGTCCAAGGGCTGAGCTTAAGAAAACTTTCGTCAGTCTCTCCCAGGACCTTCGACGAATACGCGTTCTCTGGGTCATGCCTTTTGTGGATTTTAGTACCCTCTCAGTCGAGAATTCCTGCGATTCTCATTCCAGTGACAGCTGAACAAAAAAAGGCTACAAGTTCACCATGACCTCGCGTCGGAAATGCTTCCATTCTGTCAATTTTCTCTTCCTGAACAAATAGATTTTCTAAGGCAAACAAGCGCTTTCACGTCCCACTTGCGCTCAGGATATATTTCATAATTTCACTGCTCTGCTCACCATAAAATTATTAATTTCCGTATAAGATTAAGCACGTCGCGTTATTTACAAAGTGAAATAATTTCATAAATAATATGAAATGATATCTGTGAACGTTATCATTTCAATTGTTTACATATATGTTTTAAAATTGATCAACATTTTCAAGAATTTATGAACCCGATTCAGTATTTCATGTTAATATGCTGAAAAATTTTGCTTCTGCCCTAACTGTGACTAATGGAATTTTGAGAGTCTTTCCCTGAGCCAATATTCTAAATTGAACACCTGGTTCAAATTTAGAGTCCCATTACTGACGGCTTTCTTTACGGTACTCGCTGTTTAGGACCAATAAATGACGGCCTCATGTTTGGTTCTAAATTCGGTGCGAGCTATTTTTCTATCATTAAATAAAATTCTACATTGCACTCGCTTATTGCTTCACACAAAATCTCGCGCCCATAAAGTTAGTTTTTAGTCATCGTGTAATATTATGCTTCGAAAATAATTTACGTAAGCTGTTCCCCAAAAATTTTAAATAACATCGCTTGCCTGTCGTGTTATTTGAAACATGCATGCATTGGAGAAAATCCTTCATTTCCGTTTGTTTCCGAAGATATTTTCATGCGACGTTTCCTTTGCAGTTTTATCATTGCCTTCTTTAATTCAACAATTTGTTTTCAGGTTTCTAAGGTAAACTGGTAAAAGATTACACCTAGAGTCTAAATATGGGATGGCTCTGCACTTGCATGCACAGCGTGATGAACGGTTTACGTCACTAAGATGGTTCTGTTTCAACAGTTATCTTCGAGTGTTGAATACCTCTTTGAACCTTAACTCCTTACTTTGACGCCTGTATTGTCATTTTTCCCGTGCATGAATTTGTGCAAACTTATAAAATTTATTCAGGAACTTATATGTATTCTAATAAGATGAATTGAAATGGTGGAGTTTGAATGGAAACTGAAATACTTAAACATAGTTTGTACGATCCCAAAGGGAAAAACTTTTATTAAAGTGCGCTTCCTTGTCGATGATTTTTATTTTAGGTTGATAAACCATTTTGGTATTTTAGAGAATTGGCGATGTTAGTTAACAAGATTTGAAAGAATTTCAATCGCACACCGTAATAAATGTTGTTTGCTGAAAAGGCCTTCATTCTGATGTTTTATACATTAAGATCATTAATTTTTTTACCAATTTCCCATGATACCTTCAGATATTTAAAGCAATTAAAAATAATCCCTATCGAACATTTGAGCGAATAATATTTTTTGGACTGCTTTCAAGAAGATTTGCATTTTTTGCCTATTATTAAATTTCTATTCAGCTTTACGAAACCTTTTGGCTGCTCTTTAATTAAATTCAGTGCAAAATTTTCTATTCTGTTCCAACAGCTCTGCCTCCGACCCTCTCACAGCAGCGATGTGTATTCGGGCGTGTACGGTGCTAGTTTCTGGTACATCCCGTATCGCATTATAAAAGTCGCTGTCAGATATATCTTTTTGCAGAAGAGTAGGAGCATTAAAAAACCTATGGTAAAATTATAGCTTAAAATTGAATGTCTCAACCATTTAGACTATTTTCAATACACCGTAGAGAAAGAGAAACAAAATGATAGTGACATTATTCATGAAAGCGTCTTAAGATAAAGAAATAATTTAATTACCGAAATACTTGCACAAGGTAAGCTGATTTCATGTTATTTAAACTGGCTAGTAATTTAAAAATAAAAGAGACTAATATACTGAGTGCAATGGAGTGAGCGGCAGGTGTCAGAATACTGAAATCTTTTAAGTTGACGTGTAAGTCGCACTTTTCTGTACGTGAGCGAACAGCAAAATGGGGAGACTTGAAATGAATCTATTGGTTCGGCAACTCTACCAGCATGCTCCGCCGTACGAATGTTGAGAGTTCGAGTTCTTTCAATTCTTCAGTTCAAAGGTCTAACCAGTGTTCCCCATTAAAACATAATAACATTCGAAAAGTTTGGTATCAGAGGCAGTCCCATTCCTAAGCCATCCAACCGTAGATAAAAATAATGTCTAAAACAAAAAAATCAAAACTGATTGCTGCAACACAGTTTTAAAAGAAGATCTATTAACACCTATTCCCGAATTAAATTTAGTTAATAGTTAATCCAAGCCCATTTGTATAGTTTCAGCCTAGAGGGATAAGTGCAAACAGATTTTCAGCGTACAAGAAGCCCTGGAAAGTTGCCCTGTATTGGCGTCTCCAGTTATGTCGTACTACTTCTACCTGAGCAGTGGGTTAACATAAGGAAATGATTTCTGGTATTCCGCTTCTTATTCCCAGAATGAATGCCATTATGGATGTTTCTCATTTGAGAAACATCCTGATCCTCACAATAAATGAACTCATCACGTTGTCCCCTTGCTGTCCGTTTCGCTACTTCAATCACGTCTCAGTTCCTGACACCTCTGCGAGACCATCATCTTCTCCAGCCTCGACCATCCCTGGGTGTTCAAGCCTTAAATGGTTATATTTTTCCTCTTTTCTGCACCTTCACAGTACATCATTTTCACCAATCTGCACCTCTTCCTCGTCATCATCGTTACCCTAGCTGCCACAACCATCACCTCTACGCCCGACATCCTAATCCTGCGCACCATCTGCAAGCAGCGGTTCTTGGGCATCCATAAAAAACAAAAGATTCTTCCTCCAAAGCAATAGCTACTGAAGAGCAAAATCGTTCGCCTTTGCCAAGCCACCTCTTTAAGCTGAATTTATTTCTTTGTTTTCCACAATTTCTTTTTTTCTTCCCTAAACATCAGTAAGGAAAAGAAATATTTTTGCTCCGTGGAGTTTTTCCGGACGGAGTTATTAAGGGCGCGACAAGCATGACTTTTCTGTCGTACCGCAGCCTTTATTTATTTGTTTTTTTCCGGTACCGTGCTTCCCTTAATAACGTTTTATTGGAAGTTAATTTCAGCTTGCAGGCTGCGTTTGGGATGGACAATCGGAATATTCACAAAAAGTAGCTTAAGGATACTGGTCTCAAAAAATGCGGATGTTTCACATTTTTTAACACAGCTACATGTTTCTCCAGAGTTTATTTTGCTCTGTCCGAGATTCTAAGTAGATGAATGAGAAAATTATTTGAAAAAAGTTTGAATCGCTCGACAGGCCGAGCACATTTACTGTGGAAAGTATTTACTGAAATCTTAATAGGCAATAAAAATATATTTCGAACGCATGTTATTTCAGAATATTCAAATCTATGATACCCAATTCATGTCCTAAATAATATTTTATCACATCATTTGAGATAATTCTTTATCTCTTGCTCTAGTGATTAAGCGGGTAAATATGTCGAGATTTAGTTACTCGTGTTCCCTTAACTTCATACACAGCTGAGGGAAATAATTATCAACTGGAAGAGGACCTATAATTCCATTCAGGCATTCGTAATTCATGCAGTAATTTCGATTTAAAGTATAGAGTTTGTTTAGAGAGATGGAATGTGTAACCTAAAAATCACGTCGGTGAAGTCGCATTAATGGCAAATGATAAATTTCCATTTCTGCCGGATGTCAGATTCTGTCCTATAGTGTGCATGGTAAGAAGTAACATAATTATTAACTCACTTCATTGAAATGATCTTGGTGGGTAACTTTTTTGCATACATGTCGCCACAACTGATTGCCCTCACGCTAAGCTCTCATACAATAACTCCACCTGAAACAAGCAGCGAGATTGAAGATTGACTTTCTGTCGGACAATTGATTTGAAATGATACACCAGAGTTGTAGGGGCAGACAGACGCGACAACATGATTCGTTTGAAAAGCGTTTCTTTAAAGCTCGTAATGACGAGTGCACAACAGCACGTAATGCGTCGTAATCAGATTAACGAGAAATTGCGCTTCAGCGAGTCTCCTTAATTTTTCTACGCTGCTGACGGGGGAGTCGTCACTAGCGTCGTCGCAAAGCGTATTCATGGCGCCAAAAGTGGAGCCCAAGTTTGGAGACACTTAATGAATGTTTTCGTCAGTGCTTCATAACTTTGGAGTAAGTCCCAGAAGCTGGCGGACGTCTGCATAGCGGTTCTAACTAACAGAACTTTTTTTTAAATTTGCCGCCAACTTGCAAATGGTCCCTCATAAAATGGCAATTTTTCTGAACTCAGCGGACCGTTAATGTTGTCAATTGTCGGACAAACTTGAGAGTGGAGCTGAGAGGTATATAATACAAGTGCAATTCGAATTCATCCAAGGGCAGTTGGTTTGATCCAGCGGGAAATGTTTCCTGAAGAATTTACAGACAGAAAGTTCTCCGAGAAGTGTTCCAGGAGTTCTCGTCGACAGATATTCGCACATGCTGTACATGCCACAGCGTAACTTCGACCACAATGTTGGACTCGAATGCTAGGAAAAGGTGAGCCATAAGCCTCTCAGCGCGACGGCTGTTACATATATGACTGTCTGCTAGACGTTGTTAGGATTTCCTGTCATGGCAATCGCAATTTCGAATGTGTACGGAAAAGGCGGATTGTGTTATTGGTGCTTTACTTGCTCTACACAAACCTGTACTGGTGTAAAAATTTCTGGACATTAGTATCGAACGATCTGTTTCTATAAATGCTAGAAGTCAGTTTCACTGTATAAATATGAAGCTCATATAAGCAGGAATCTGGATGAATGATTCTCTTATTGAGTAGCGCACTCTTTGTAGGATTTGTTCATATTTCGAACGTATTTATGAGAAGAATGAGCTCAGGTTGCAGGTAACTCATCGCCAATATCGATATCAATACTCCACGTTGTCCAAACTGAAATTGTGTCTTTATGTTGATCACACTAGCAAGGCTGAAGTCGATATTTTAAGTAGTTCTGAAACCAAAGGAACAGTACCGATCTCAAGATATTCGTTTCGTAATTTTCTCTGTAAGTGAAACTTTTCAACTCCTTGAAAATCTGGGGAGCTCATACTTCAAGTTGCCTTACTATTTCTCTCTTCATGAAAGGAAAGTAGAGACGCTTTACTCTAACAGCGTGACTTATAATAAAACAGATTGACTTTCAAGCTCACTATACATTATGTATAATATTAGCCAAGTGCTGCTTGCTTACTCGATTGGTTAGTCTTTCCTTTCTTCTGTCTGCCGTCGATCTGTCTGTCGATCCTTCCGTCATAAACTAATAGCGAGACTGTCAGCTAAAGCAGTCCGTATCAATGATACTTAAAATAACAATGTTTCCTGTCAGAATTACAGTAAATAAGAGGGTCTTTTAAGAATCTAATATCATTTTTCCCGCCGTTACTACTACTATGTAGTTGTCCTATAATCACGAACAGGCGCCTGAGTACAGAGCCGAATGTGGGCTAAAATCCTTCTTTCGCGTGGGAAGCACTCGGTAACTTCGTGAAAATCCACCAGTGTCGCACATCGTGAAGAAAACCTGAGGCTCCTCTCGTGAAAAGAACGTACGTGTTGCCACCCACCGCGCCACGGAGTTCTCAAATGAGCTCAGACAACAACAAACTTTGCCGTGAAGATTTTTCTCGTGGACATCGAATGCGAGCGCTCAAATGTTTAAAAAACCATGCACAGCTGGATGAAAGGTATCCAATATCGCCAGCAGCGAAGCTTGAGAACTTGCCAACATTGATGTGGTAGGCGAGGATGTGACCCTCTGGCTAGTCATTGGGTTTCAGATAATGTGCAAAAAATTTGTTTGTGTTATATGAAGACTCTGAAAAACATTTTTCAGAAAATGTTTCGCTAAGTTCGCTCACACCTTATCCTCCTTCTTCAACTTTCCGATAGGCCCCTCGGCATCGGTTGAGAACTTTCCCCCAGTTCATTTAACATAGACCGGGTTTGTGGTTTTCGTATTAGATGGCCTTGACCTGGTCTTTTTTCTAAGTCTCAAGGCTCAGAAATTTTTTAAAAGTTTTCTAAGCTAAGGTTTTGTTTCCCCACGAAAATTACGAGTATATAGTTCTATATTGTTCTGAGCATTCTGTAACGCTTATTTGTGATACATCTAGTATTTTAACTTTCAATCCATTCCGTCAGGTTTTATAATTTTTAAGGAATAGAATCAAAATTGTATTCAACTTTCTGAAAATAAAGCTGTGAAATAAAAGGGCCAATCACAATGGTTTCATATCAATTGTACTGATGTGAATTCAGAATATATGTAGGTTAGACCTTCAAGTTATTAAGAGGTGATCTGGTATCATGGAGAAGTATTTTTGAGTCTCATTAATGCCTGCAGATAGAAATAGTTCTGGCCTATCAACAGGAGGTAATATTAGGTTGAAAGAAAGAGACTTAGAAACAAACTGCCCCCATTTTAGCGAGGAGGGTTAACTGTTGTCTGCGACCGTTTAGGAACATCAAGTAACTACGTGAAGGATATTTCGGATGAATTGAAAACTTAAAAGAAATTGTCCTCTATACAATGTGAGGAACTAAAACTATTTCTGGTCCTAAGTCAATCTGACTAAAAAGAAATTCAAAAAATTGCTTCGTCTGGAAGCCCATTGAAATTCAGAAGTTTTTCACGTTTCACTCGCCCTTATTTTTATTTTTTTAAATTACGCTGAGTGCGCTCCTTGCGTGGGCTAAATTTAGCATGGTGCATCTTATATTCAATTAAAATTCTTTGTAAATAAAGTTTAACTCGTTTCCTTAGTCTCTTGACTTCGTGCAAATGCAACGTTATATGAAAAATAAAAAATCATCATCGCAGAATACTATCTTTAGAAATTAAAGGTCTTCAACTACGGATTTTTTCTGCACGCATGGCTTCCAACAGCCAAGTACTGCTTATCTTTGCATGACGTCATCTTCATATCATATTTGTAGGAAAAAATCTAAGCATAGTTAAAGGTCCTTAGAGAAAACCTTCAGTCACGGCGTCTTCACGCCAGTGTCCAATTTGACGGATTAGTGCATCCCGTTGAGGCATAGACAAATTATTAAATTTTAGGTTGAATTATTACTCATAGTTATCAAAAAATTAACGCACAAACAAACTTTTTCAATTATCCACCTAACCTAAGAACGTAGAAATACTTAAAGATTTAATATATATTAGTCTTTTCTTACAACCATTATGCTTCACCTGATCATAGCACCGCTGATGGTATAGATCAATTTTTGCGAGGTGAATATTAGAAATTGTTGATTGCGCTATTCATGGCAATTCATTTGCATAATTAGCATCGGCTTCATTTTGACTTTCAATGATTCACGAGGCACTTATGTGAGTTAGTTTCCTTCAACTTTTGATTCCCACTGCTGGCTCGAAGATCTCCGTATTCTTGAAGTACCGTCTACTTTGTCTACAAAAGACACATCGGGAGCGAAGTTTTTCGGTCTTTTCCCAAGACGGACTCGCGGTTTTTAGCGCTTAAGTTTGTCTGGAGCACCCTGTGTGAACTCTAATTAAGTCTAACTTTCTCAAAACTTACAGAAATTTTAATGCAGGGTGACATAAATATTAGGGAAAATGTATACTACGAACGGGTTTAGCAAAACGATTGTATTTCTTTTGAACTGATGATACAATTTTATAAAGAGAAAGTTTAAAGCCAGGAAGATAGTTTATGAAGGGATATTGCTACAAGAATAGCTCTGCTTTACGTTAAGTGAAGCAATTACTTTTGGTTTGGGTCACATAATCCTTCAAATAAAAAAGTGCAATTATGTAATTAATCATACATAGCTCAAATGAGAGAAAATGCATACATTAGCTATTTGTTCAAATAGGATGGACGCATAGGGGTAGGACAAATAATGGGAACAGTCGTGATTGTACCTTCACATTTCAGAGAGCCCTTATTATACTGATATCTTTTCGAAAATGATGTTAATTAAACATTTTCTATTTGCATAGCTTTATTTATTGAATTGAATTGTTATTTCTTATGACTGATCCTGCAGGATTGCATATAAATTGAATTGAGATGAGATACAAAAGAGTACGAAGAGGCATGAATTGTATGATTCCAACGGGTCCCCTCCACACTTCAACGTCTTGTGCTTGCGAGAAAGAGAAAAAATATACTTGTCAGAGGGTATCATTTCTGTTGGCCTATGCCCCAGCCCTTGTGATCTCTACACCCGTCCTGCCTCACGAATATTTCGTGGAAAAAGAAGGGCTCTTAATGACAGCTCATCAATTATATCCGCCTTTATAGAGCTCATGGCGAACAGGTTTGGTCGCATGCATGCCAGTCAGATGTTTACTTAACGAACCAAACCAGTCAGATGTTTACGAAGCAAATCCAAACCATTCAGATGTTGACCAAACAAACCAAGCCAGGTTGATGTTTACCAAACAAACCATACCATTCAGATGTCTACCAAGTAAAACAAGCCATTCAGATGTTTACCAAACAAACCACGCCAGCCAGATGTTTACCAAACTCTTCAGACGGTTAAGGTGCCGCTGCTAGGTGATTTTTAACCCCAGCACGTGAGGGAACGCCTCAGCTCCGTTTTTCCTGGACTGAGTCGCGAAGTTCCCTCGGAACTGCACTTCTCGCCTGAGATTTAGCCCTGCTTTACAAAATGTATCTCGCACCGCTCGAGAATTCCAGAGTTCAGGCCGCTATCGCGAATACCGATATTTCCCAATTCGAGTTCTATCATTTTCGTCGTTTCCGAATTCAGTGAGGTCACGCATCAATGATTACTTTACAATATATTAAGATCTCTGAAGAGAACTAATCGATGAATAAGGTAAATCCTCTTATTTAAAATTAAAAAAGACATCAATTGAATTTGGAATAAATATGCGAGATATTGTGGCTAATCGAAATATTGGGCTTAAATTACAGCTCTTTTCGTCATATTTTTTCCAACCTCTGCACATGTCAACGTTTTTTGTTGAAATAACCCCCAAATTAATATGCATCAAATGTATTCTATACACCTTTCAGTGTTACTGGTTTGTAAGACTGGTTCTCAGAAAAATAGCTTTATAATAACATGATCAATTTAATCATCGTAAATTATTAAGATCAAGTTCATTCATTGTATATATTTATTTATCAAAGTGCTGGTAAAGTTATTTGCGAGATTAGATATAATCCCTTCATTCGGTAATCATGCGCATTTAAAACATTGTATTGTAGAACAACGAGTACAATTATATCCACATATATATATACCGAGCTTAACTAAGCAAGAGTTTTACTTCATTCTTGGGAATGAAATTTTGCTTCATTTGTCATTTGTTCCGTACCATGAATTTAATACAATGCAGGCAGAACTAAATATTCGTGAGTCATAATATGCAATGTTAGCAATTTTTGTTTCGGTTCGTCCTTCGTCGCTGGTCATGCGTTACTGGTACCGTAGTTGTGATGCCGAGCTGACCATTTTTCAGCCGACAGTTATTGTTCCTGTGAAAATGCTCTTAACGAACGAAGGAACCGTAAAAACACTATACCAGCACTGCAGTGACTAAATAGTAATTCCACGTTGCGCTAATTTTTTCGCAAGATTTTTTTTTCGTCTTATTGTGTGGATGACCGGTGAGGGGGGGACAGGGCTCGAAGAAGAGTGGGTGCCGCGCACGTCGCTAAGATGTCAACGCAGCGTCAGGTAGCACTTACAGTCGAGGCGTCAACGCAGCGTCAGCCAGCGAATGCAGTCGAGGCTTCAACGCAGCGTCAGCCAGCGTATGCAGTCGAGGCGTCAACGCAGCGTCAGCCAGCGTATGCAGTCGAGGCGTAGCGCTGAGGAGCCGTGCGTCCAGTGAGTGCTTGGCGGCCCGCCAGCCCCACAACGCCGGCACCAGGGCGTCCTTCAGGAGGATATTGATCCTGTGCAGCAATGCCAACACGATCCTCAGTTCCTGCAACATGATCCTCGGTGCCCGAAGTGCGATCATCGGCTCCAGCTATACAATACTCGACGTTCACAGCGCGAACTTTGTTCTCTGAAATTTGACACTCAAGGCTCACAACTTCACGTTGGGTTTCTTTCGTACAATTTTGTAAGCTATGTAGGATCTATGGTTGCTGAAGAACGATCCTAAGCTTTTACAGTGCGATGTTTAGTTTCTGGAAAATGATGTCAGCATCAAAACCAAACTGATGGACTCCTCTGTTTATCATATTTGTACATGTAGTACGAGTACTTCTTATTCAACCTCATCGTCAATAACACAACTTTAGGGCTTACAACACATTTTGAAATTCCTTCAAACATTCATGTATCAATTTTTAATTTTTACTCTCTAACTCAAATCTCCAACGATGCTCAGCGCGCCGAGCACAATCCATAGATCTGAGAGCCTATGTCTGATCTGAGCTCATGCAGCTGGATGTTAGAAATCCCATCAAATTTTTAAATTCTTACAGAGCTAGTATTAGTGCTGATTGGGTATTTTCAAAATCAGGACATTAAATTCTGCCAGGAGGTACATAATGAGCCCTAATTATAATTTTCGATAATCGATAAAGCCTAGCGGTATTCGTCAGTCTTTATAGGTTTTGAGTCGTGCTTGAAGAATTCAAAAATCTTCGAGACCAAGTTTCCGTCGGAGGTGAGACAATTATGATTTGCCGTTGCTGCACTGTAGAGGGTAACTTTATTTTAATTTTTTTTAGATACAACTACGTAGAAATTTATTCCCTGGCTTAAAGATGCTCTTCAAATTCAAAATAATAAATGTGGAACACATAATGGCCTCATATTTGCAATATTTTCTTTCAAAATTTTTGTTCATTCTCCTCTGATTGCTGTGGAAGTTTTTCGTGAGAACCTCGAAATTTTTACGAACGTTTGTCTCCCGTGAACCAAGGTTGGTTCAAATGCTTCTTTGTAATTGGAAACATTATCGAAAAAATGTAATCGTATTTTAAAACAATTTTTTAGATTTCATAGTGAAAATACATGTCATTTTAATAATTGGGGAGCGTGAAATGCGCAACGCATATAAATAATACTCGACTTTATTTTCCATTTATAGCGATCACGCTCACAGCAGTTGCAAGATGCCCAACTTGATGACTCTCAATGGGATTCCATTGATGGGAGAATTTTTTGATCTAATTCCAGTTTTCATATTATTGAAGTGTGTAATCGGAAACTTTTGTACGACAGGCAAAATTCTTAAAAAACTTCATTTTTAGTTGCATAAAAATGTCCCTGATGGGTTTAATTATACCGTCGTTAAATTTGAGACGACAAAAATTGAATTGTTTAAATTTAAATTTCAGGACGGGCAGAGAAAAACTTACTTATTTTCATTTCGTGTCTCATTCTACTACGACCAAAAAAAGTTGATTACGCTGCATTACGATATCTCAATCCTTGCGACAGCATCCCAATATGAGTGACATTTTGTTCCTTGAAGCGAATGAAATTCATGAGAAACCATCGTATTCACGACTATAGCGTGGCGACCGTTTCCTAACACTGCTTGACCACAAACACTTGGCTCTAAAATAACATTTTCCCTTCATGAATGTAATTCTCAACCATATTTAACGAAAACATATCTACATAATTTTCATGAAAAAGTTGATGATAATGGTCAAGTACTTATTGATGTATCTTTTTTTCAGGTAAGTGTTGACAAACCACGTTGGCTGCTAACTCACTCGTCGATGGGTATGTAAGCTTCCAGTTTTACTGCATAGATTTAAGCCATTCACCTACTTCATTTAAATTTTTGAGATAGCCTTTCACTAAGACGCTAAAACCCTCGCATCCTATTTGTACGCTTTGAAATAGAACAAATTTTCAGCTAATTTTAATAACAAAATATTGGAAAATGACAAATAGTTCAATTTTGCTTCAAACCCTCACAATGCTGAACAATCAACCCGAATTTTATGAAAAAATATCATTATCTTGAAAATAAATTTTGCTTTGGAGACACTGAATTGTACTTAAGCAACGGCTTACGTGCCCGCGCTACATTTCGCAAGAGCTAGAGGACGTCCGTAGCTCGCATGCTAGGTACCATTAGCGCACGATTTCGTTTTTGAACAAAATTCTAGAGCTTACACTTTCTTTACACTCACAAACTCTAGGAAAACATAACGACGACCGTAAGGAAAAGTATATGCCTTGTTTTCGAACAATACTCCCTCTTACAAACATAAAGACATTTTTTCGGGGGCTTGCGAAGTTCTCGGACAGTTGAAGGCATGAGTCTCGGGAATGTATCTACGTATCTACATAAGAGCAGTGATTGTACCCCGATGTCTTTGTCTAAGAATTGGTTGCATAAACTGAGACAACTTAATCCTTACGTGAAATTATTGTTCTATGTTATTAACAGCACTTGTGAAGTTCATCAGTGCAATTTCTCCGGACTTCATTCGTGAGTGAAGCATATCTTATTTTATATCAATAAAGCTGATATCCACTACACCACCTCCATCCTATGTGCATTGACATCAGTACCCCTCACAATTTATTTCACTTGATCCCCATTCTCCAGAAGAGTTGGCGTTCAAGAATGCAGCATGTGTTTGGATTGTATTTTTATTCTTATGAGAATTAAAGCCGCGGCTTACAAGCATGTACACCATGGGTAAGAAAATTTAATTAATGTTCACGTTATATTTAAGCATTCAATTATATATTACACTGGAGAATGCAATTTTTGTACAGTTAGGTCTAAGGAACGTTTTCACCTAATGTCTTCCCGACGAATTTTAAAATTATATCACTTTTACGCTATCACATCCACTTTTTTGACCTATTATTTTTGCTCAATAGACCAGAAAACCAGCACATTTAATAGATTTGTGCTTGTTTCCTACTACCTTAAAACTTTCTGTTTACTTGCACAATTAAATATGTAAGTGAACTGAACGACTGTAATGTCTCTCCAAAGTTTTGTTTTCTCACCAAAGTTATGACTGCTGAAAATAAATTGTTTGCAAATAATTACAGAGAAAATTTACCCTCGCAGCTTCTCACGGAACTTTCGAGCAGTGGACAGTCTTGTACGATGCAGTAAAAGACAAGCGGCGGTCACGCGTACATCACATCCCACCTATCGACCTTCAAATCTCTTTGAAATCACTCACCTTGCTCTTTACTGAGTACACCAATATTTTTAGTGAAGCTACCACGAGGCGATTTGGAGAAAATGCTGTTTAAATGGTTCATGGTACAGTCGAACACTACGTAATTCACATATAATTTCCGTAGAATATCGGCGTAATTCTTTGCTTGTGTATTTCAAGTAAAGTTCCGGACGACGTCATTGAATGAAGACGAAGCGTGCATCCATCTTAAGTTCATGCATGATCCCAATGCAATGTATATCTTTAATGATCTGTCGAATCTGTGGAACATTTAACTCTCCGGCCTTGATTTTCGTCACTTTACTGGCTACCAACTGTCAAAATAATAGTATTGACACAGTCACGCTCAGTTGGTGATGCTTTCACAATTTTTTATCAGACCCAGTTTGATGCTCCGAGGGGGAATATTATTTTCTTCTTGTCAGCGAGTGGCTGATGTAGAATGTTATAATCTCCAGGATTGGTCAGATCTCGTAGGCCAATAATTCTTCTCAACCAAATGCTTCTCTCCAACTGCGCTGTCCAGCACGCACAGAAAGCGGAAATGCTCCTGTGATCAAATATAAATAGGTGAAATTGAACACTCTTCCTCAAATAAGGCTAGATCGGAATCGAAGACAGTTTTAGAACGTTTAAAAACAGAAACCTAAGGCTATTGTCACTTCGAAAAGTACTGTTAAATTACTTTTTTGTTGGAAAGTATTATACTTTCGCTATTATTTCAAGTACATTTTTCTGGATCCATATTGAAGCTCAAGTTCCAAAAACTTTTTCTAATATGCGCAAATGACGTTCCAAATCATTTATCTAAAAAATCGGCCATGGTCATTCAGATTGTGAACGAATGCATTCAGCTAAAACTTAATCAACAGTTATACATAAGCAATTAATTTGAAATTATATTGATATCAATTTACGGCAGAGCCAACGCTTAGGATCCCTCCCACCTGAAAAGGGTTGGTACTACGTAGATCTCTCTAGCAAAACGGATGGGTCTAGGTAGAAAATAAGGTTCTCTCAATTTATCGGGAAAAGTTTACTAGGAAAAGATATAGACCTAATTTTGGGGAACTTTAAAGAAATGGAATAATATGGTAAGTTCTACTTGATTATAAGGCAAAGTGATAATATTTTCGATTATATAAAAGTGATGACATTTTGTTATAAATATAGATAGGCAAATTCTAGAAAAATCGCGAGTTTCAGAGCTGTTCTAGTTATTTTCAAATTTTCATCCTCAATTTAATATTCAGCTGAAATAAGGTTTACTATTTTTAACGA
>VOMN01126789.1:0-10675 GCA_014899125.1 Orchestia grillus
CTCAGAGCCGACAGACAAATCCTTCATTCCCGTATCCACAAATTCGGATCTTCTGTGCACGGTTTCAAGCAAGCACGCAAGACGACCAGAGTTTTAGTATTATACTAGATAGATAAATAGATATAGATCAATTGATAGATTTATTTTTCGAATGCACTCCCTCTCATGTGTGAATGTGAGAAGCTTCTGAAATAAGTGAATAAGTACAAGCGTATATTTTACGCGTTAACGCTTGGACCTAAACAGAACTGAACGAATCCAAGTGCGTGCACAAAATGAAATTGAGTTTATTCAATTTATTAATCATTCATTACAATGAATCTTGTGTTTTTCAGGTAAGAGCTTAGGGTGGTTTTAAATTTTTTGAAGGAATCTTCCTAGCTTTGCAAAAAAGGTAGATTGATGATTTGGCGGAGATAGCTGGACAATATATTCTTCGGAAGGAAAATGCTCATTTTATATTCATGCTCAAGTTATTATAAATATTTTCATTCAGAGACAATGGAATTCGTCGAGTAAACTGGAAGTGGCGGTTTGAATTCTTTACACGATCGTAGAATGAAAACTAGGCGCTACTTTATGTCATGCAAATCATGTCAAAAACGTTGAACTGATGAAAGAGTCTGAATGTTCGTGTTTTGGATCGTGAAAATAATTTTTGCACTTGAACGGCAGGCTGAATGACTGAAAAATATGTAGATAATGTTTTACGTCACTTACATACAAAGATCCGATTACGAATGACTGATTGGACTTCTGCCCGAACTCGCATTATTACGGATGACTGGTTGGACTTCTGCCCGGACTTGCATTATTACGGGGGACTGGTTGGACTTCAGCCTGATCTCGCATTATTACGCAGCAGTTCGCACTACGACATACAGGTTGCACCTGTTGAGTGTGGTGAACAGCTCAGTCATTTTCTGACATTCCACTGCAACGAACTCTTCCTTGCAGCCCACCCAAACGCTACACGCCTCCTATCGAAATCAATACTGCTATTCCAGCGGTAACTTCAATGATTTGTAACTTCAAGTGTAACTTCAAGGATTTGTTCGATAACAACTCAGAATAGCGTGAAACTTCCTCATCCTCATAAATTGTTATTATTTCTCTACATGTTTGAGTTTAAACCTGACGTGTGTTTCACACTCGTTCATGAAGTAACTTTTGTTTTCAGGTTCCAGTGCAATTGAACTTTTTTCAACTGTTCCGTTTTCTTATTTCATTTTTTCTTGACAAATATTAACGGTCGAAGAATGCTCCTCGATGACAAGTTCTCTTACTTCGATAAACAAACATCGTAGTCCTACCCAAAAATTTATTTTATGTTACTACAATAGTGTGTACAACAAACTCTGCAGCGATGTATTATGTTTATAGTGTACGCATCTCCTATAGCAGTAGCAATACTGTTCATGCAAAGCGTTTCTGTAATTTCCCTAGGTTCTTTTTATCTGAAATTGAATTGTATTCTCAAGTATACCCACCAATGCATCTCTTGGAATGTGGCAACAATCTTGGAATTACTTCTTCGTTCACTTTTAAAATCTGAGATCTCAGTTCTCTCGTTAGATTCTTTAGACAAAAAATAGGCAGGTGCATTTGCTATCTCCAATCACTCACTTTTTAAAAGTGCGAGAACAAACTGTCCGAAAATTTTGCCTTGGCGAATCTTTATGTTGAGCAGAACCTTTTCCAGTGTTTAGAAATTATGATAAAACCAAGAGGCCATCAACAATTAACTTTAAAAATCAGGAAACTAAGCTAGGCTCTGCTGTACAGAATCCTATTTCTTTAGAGCAATAATGCACGTGAGCTGAAAAAGTTCCGTGTGTGAGAGCGGTCTCCTAAATTCTTGAAGTTGGACCGCATGTGGGAAGTATATTCGCTTTCTTAGCCTGGAGCGCGTTCCAGGGGCATAGAATTCCAAAGTTAGGCGAAAACTTTCGTCCGCGTTAGTCTTGAAGTAGTAACAAAACTTAATTCGATAAGAAATTTTGCTTCAAATTATTCTGGATACGTAAATAAGCAATATACTTGTAGGGAGCTACATGAGATTCTGTAAAATCTACCTTACCCTAACGGTCATGCACTTATGAGCCCAAAATTTGGTCAAATTAGACTCAGAGCTACCCTCAGCCTCTCTGAAAGCAGGCAGATTAGCCGTGTGTCGGTACACAGGACCACATGAGCCAGACCTGAGAAGGCTCGTCCCGCTCGGCCTAATGAGCATTAGGGCCGCGTGTACCTCTTCCCAATTGTTGCGGGCGATCTCCCTCGGGCTCCATGCTTGCCGATAAGATGACCTTTTATGAGCCGACTCACCGCAAACCACTAAGCTTGGCCCCGAGCCGATTATCGTGGGCCACCTCATCCCGGGGATTAGGGCTGGCTTCCCCTCGAGACAGCCCTGTCTCCGCTTGTTCCCTCAGATGAACACAGCCTCACAAACCAAGGCTTGCCTCGTAAAACATATCAAGAGAATAAATAGTCCGATTAATTAGGGATTCTTCATAGGACGAATCGTCTTAAGCTCAAGGGACAATGCAAGCGTGTTGTAAAATAGTCACACTGAATCTGAAATTCCACTACTGAGCAGTTCTCAGGATTCGATTTCCCTCAATATCTCAGTAAGAATAAGTGCAGCCAGTGCCTGCCTAGACAATACGAGTTGAACAACTGGTTGGAGGGTTTGGAAAGTTTCAAATTTTATCTTCCATTTTTTTCATCGTAATAGTTCAGCGGGAGATTCGTACAAAACGAGCGAGCAAGTTCCAGGTGAAAATACGATTAACGAAAATATTTCTCTGAACAGCTTAACTTTTTGAAACGCACGAGGCACAAATAAGAGAAATTAATTTTAGGTATTTTAGGTATTTTAGGTATAATTAACGATGAACGTGATAAGTAGTGTTCTTTTTTCCGCCTATAAAAAATCTACGGCACCACAAACCGTCGATGCCACACCACCTGTAATTGCGTTGCCGTAAACAATTGTTGATTCGCACAGTGATTTCTTCAAAATTTCACGTAATATGAACAAAAGAGATTTTTATTAAGATAAAAGAACAAATATAATTTGAATCCTTCGCAAAATCTGAATTTAATAATCATCTGAAATACTTTGTGCTTTATAGCCTGCTCTTACGATAAACTTTTCACAGAATAGTCATTCATCGAATGCTCTTATTTTGAAGTTGCTAAGTACAGATGGTAGTATGTATCATGTCCAAATAAATTTTTCGCGGAAATTTTGTAGGAGTTTTTTTCTCTCGCAAACTTTGTAAACAGACATCCGACGAAAGATTAGGGCACTTTGCTTTACACTTAAGCTTGTCTTTTAGTTCACAGAGTGGAGTATGAGATGACGCGAGGGATGACAATGTTTTCGTGAAAACGGTTTGAAATTTATGAAATTAAAGTTTCGTTCTCGAATTTCCTAACAAAACTCGAAAGAATGTCACGAACTTGAAGAGTACGTACTTGTCTGAACTTTGCGCTCGGCTCTTGGATATATTTCTTTTAGGGGAAATCCCCACTAAAAAGAGCAACATCACATGTTTTATGGGTGAATTGATTCAAGAGTACATGTGCCATTTCACTTAATCAGTGTTACGATTTCCTTTTATTGCTCGTTCAGTACAAATATGCAAGCTCTGTTCTGGAGACTGACTAATTGTCGGATGTGAAAGTTGCAGGTTTTTGTATAGACACAGAACTCTCAGTGGTTGTGGAAAGTTAGACGAATTTCTCATGGTGACCCATCTGGAACAACACTTCCGTGAATAAGTGAAATACTAATTACAGACATTAATTTGCAGTTAAAAATTTAGTGCTAAGCATTACGTCGCTTGTCATATGAGTGCCAGCGACATATGTGTTGGTCTTGCTCTCATATGTATGCTAGTATCTCTCCTTCAGAGTAAAATGCATGCTCCGCTTCAAAAGGGCGAGTTTATTTCCTGGGTTGCAATTTACCATTGAGGACAAAATTGTACGTCAAACTGTGGCTTAGAAGGTGTACTGATTTTAGAACTCTTAGAATTTATCAAACATTGAATTCCACGTAGTATGATTTCACATCTTAATTGTTGCTCCATCCGAGTCCTAGAGTTCGTCTACGGTGAACATACAGGAACAGTCGTTACTGTCATAACTGCAGCTTTCTACGGTCGAGCACGGGTCGAGGGGCTTCGAGATGATTTCGTTGACTATCTTTTGGAAGTCATCAGGAATTGCGTCTGGCGTTGAATAGCCGTAAGACTGAAAACACATGCATACATCTAAACATCTTTGAATAGGAATGCTTATCGCTGTAAGAATCTCGCTGCTACCACCATCTTGTTTGAAAACAATTAGTAAACAAAACAATAGATATGATTTTTACATCACGGTTTTCTTTGCAAAATCGAAGTGCGCAGAAACATTCCGCAGAAAATTCTGCAAGCNAAACAATTAGTAAACAAAAACAATAGATATGATTATTACATCACGTTTTTTTTTGCAAAATCGAAGTGCGCAGAAACATTCCGCAGAAAACTCTGCAAGCGCCTTACGGATCTATTTTCTTAAAATGGGGAACTATTTTAAAAGCAATTAAAACCAAAAACTGAACAATGAACAAAAAGTATTGTGATGATATTGAATGTTCATTGCATTGTACACAAAACCACTGTTGAGTCAACATCAAAGAACGTGGCTTCCACGTCATTAATGTCATCTTCAAATATGCTACGACACGACTTCGAAATACATCATTTGTATTAAAGATTTTCAATGAAACATAATTGTAATCAATATATTCTAATATTATTAAAGCGATCAATGTAATATACTCGTACAATGTAACAGTCGCAAACAAAGTTTCCGTAAGCAAGACCACTTGCAGACTACGTACATGCGATCGTAATTCGTGCGCGTCCTCATTATTTAGACTAACTTCACTCAGCCCAAATGATTAACAATCATTTACAAAATGAATTGACCCGCGCAAAAAGGTAAGTGAGCTGTTCTGTCTGCGTTTCTATTTGATTTTTTACTAATTCGTAACTGTTTCCCGATATGATACCTCAAATGAGTATGAAAGAGTGTTGTTTTCAACTTTAGAAATACTTGCTTACTTAAAACATGTTGATGAAATTTTTCTTATTCTTCGAGAGAAAACATTTAATTCAAAAATACGTTTGCTTTGTGTTTTGTAACTTTTTTGTTGTTTTTTAGAGAAAAAATATCATCAAAGTTTAATCTATGGTGAACGAAAGGAAGGATTTTTCAACACCTGTCCGCTTATTCATGAGTTCATTTACGAGGACACGTGTTCATTCTAGATTTTAATAAATGTATTCCATCCTAAGATTTTAAATCGAGTCAACAATTCCATCATCAGGAATATGAAGCGCTAAAATAGAAGATTTCCGTTTAATAATAGAACAGTTACAAACATAAATTTCCTCCGGCATTATCATCAACGAATTTGAGAGCTGTTCCTAAAAAAATATTTATTGACTCCATGCGTAAAGCAGATTATAGTCATCCAGCTGATTCGATACGAGTATGTCTTTAATATATTTTTAAGCCTCAAATGTCTTCTTGCCTTCAATGAAATCAACGAAATTTCCAACACCATGAAAAAGCCTTCGGAATGGTACGATTAAATACTAAACATTTTACATTTCAGCATACATTGACCAATAGCTAAAATTTTTAGTTACAATGATGTTTCAGCGTTAAGTAAGCCAATTGGTTAAGAGAAATCAAATCTTAATGTATCATACTTTGGACTCTTGGCCCAATATTGATCGGTTTTAATAAACGAATGTTAGGCTGCGGCATAGCGTCGCTCGCTCCGCGTGTGGAAGGAGTTTTTATGGAACAGCAGAGCTCGATCCCACCGCCTGAATGAAGTTCATTCATCGAATTTTGTTCTTCGAGTTATGAAGTGGCAGAATTTGTAAGAACAGCCAAAGACGTCCAAGGTTTCTTCAGGAACGTTTTATCGCCAGTAAGTTGAACTGTTAAGAATACGAAGACGTGTATCTAGGTTCTTCAATCTTCAACCATGGCGAAAACAAACTTTCCTCAGGGATTAACCTAAAGATAAAAATTTCCACATTGTTATCACATATAATAAAAATGCTCTTCTTGGATGCAGACGATAATGAAGAGTCCTGCAGTTACCTTAGTTCATATGCTAGAATTGTGTAATTTTTAATCAGGCTTGCCTCACTACAACTTAGAATTAGAAATATGGTAAAAATATAGTAAATACCTGAACAGAANTTAGTTCATATGCTAGAATTGTGTAATTTTTAATCAGGCTTGCCTCACTTCAACTTAGAATTAGAAATAGGGTAAAAAATATAGTAAATACCTGATTAGAACCAAAAATATTACGATTTGTATTGGCTTTTCCAGTTCTGTATTTTTACATCGTGACGTTTCTCAAATTTTCTGGGAGTACATTTGAGTCGGCAGGCTAATTGTTAAACAACAAATTACTGCGTACAAATCTGAGTTACCAGGGTAGTGGTTTAACAACAAATTACTGCGTACATATCTCAGTTAGCAAACTAAATGTATTACAGCGAATTTAGGCAGAAAAACTGGCTTGGATGAAGCTTTACATATAATTAGGTATTGGTTCACGGTCGAAATACCGCAAAAGTTACTTGATTTCGAAGTGGAATGGCATGAACGAAGATTATGTTTAAAGAAAAATAAAGAATAACTTCATCTAAATTGAGAGCTTTCCATTGAGCTACTTTGTATTTGGAATATCAACGACGATGGCGACTCACAAAGAATTGACACTATTCACTTGATACCTTTATAAATTTTCGAAATACATTGAGAATTCGAAGCACATTGAGAATTTCAATATACTTTGCAATAATTAATCTAAAAGAATAAATAATAGTTGGCACTTCGAAGTCAAGTTTAACATTACTTTGACCACGTACTGCAGCCATTGAAATTGCAGTTCCCTGCTGTGAAACTTCTGCAGACGCGAAACAGCTACCCACAGCATCGATTTCGATACATTCCGCTAAGCATGCAATTTTTTTCGTGATATCTGCATCAATATTTTATTCATATTCGTTTTTTTTAGTCAGATTCATAAGAAGGCGTTGAAAGCTCAACTAATGTAACATAATATTCGAGCGAAGGTAATTTGTGGGTGCTGAGCTACATTGAAAACACGTACTTTTGTTCGATGCTACAAATGAGAGCCTGTGGTGACAGATGTAATGTCAATAACTTTTTATACTGGGCTGCTGCGAGCCATATTCTCATTATCATCCTTGACAGAATGAATCAATCTTAGGTGAGGTGAACATGCGCATGTTTGTAGCACCGCTGGTGTATTCCTTGTACCTCTACACAAAATTTACGACTCATTATCAGCCTATTTTAAAACTGCGCAATCGACAATAATTCTTAAGCCTGCACAAACAAGTTTTAATTAGAAGGTCGACAATGGAGGGATAAAATATCATGGGAATAATGAGGGCAGGATGTTGTTGCGACGATGCGAGGGGAGCGTTCATTCAGCGCGTTGGAGAGCTGGAAGAAGCGTCGAGCGGAGTTGCGCTGGTTTGTGATGGAGAAGGTTACTGGGTGGAATTTTTCCTAGGTGACAGTGAACACATAATGGTGGGAATTAAGTGCTCTTACAAAGGAAGCGATCGTGTGAAATGTGGTTCAATTGAAAATGACGCAGATATTTAACGAGGACGACGTTCGCAAATTTTTAGCATCGAAAGAGATTGTGTGATGGAAGGTGAGATTGTGATGGCATTTGGATGGGAGAATGAAGCTAAAAATGGGACGGCGGATCTGGAGTTAGAATTCATGCATCTGAGTGTGCGGTAGTTAGTATGTGATACAGCTAGTGTGCCCGTCGGGATAAAATGGCTCGCTGAATTGAATAGGTAGGACGGTCGTAAAATGATTCTGTGAACTCATATTTAAAAGAAGGCAAGAAAACTATTGCAAATTAGTTATTTTCTACAAGCTCTCTCTCCTTGACACGACCTTGCTGTCATGAAAATAAGTATAAACAGGTAGGCACCGAAGAAAAATGAAGTAATTCAACAATTCATCACAGCAACTTCACAACGTCCTATCCGACGAAACCAATTTAAAGCTAAAATTAAGAAAAGAGAAACCACGGTAAATGAAACTGAGTGCATATTAACACCATGAATACAGAATGTATTTTGACCCAGTGCTAGATTGCCTGAATTCAATGCAAATGATGATAGGAAACGTGATTATTTTTCGAGTGAGTGAAGTAGTTAAGGCCCAATGTAAACACCCAATCCCCCTCAGCTAACTATATTGTGTCCGACGTCTCTCATTTTAGACCGCCTAGATAATTCCGTTTTGCTACGCTCAAAAATCCAACGCAATTTACAGTAGAAGCAAGTGAAATACTTCTGGTGTTTAGCCAGAAATGGAGATCGACGGACTCACAACGCAAGTCCCAAAACTTTTTGAAGAAATCCGATAATACTTCTTAGTCGACTGATGGGTTTTGAATTCAAGTTGGCTTCGCTACTCATTCAACCGAATGACGTTAATTCACTTATCGTTAATTGTACGTATGAAGAGCACGCACAGTCCCCAGAGAGCGGCCAACAAACCGGATTTGAAAAGGATGAAAAGTATGCTAAACGAATGCTCAGAAATGGGAGAAAGCAACTCGCTTTGCATTAGAGACAGCAGACTTCAGCGAGAGAATTGTGACTCTCGTTTGAAGACCGAGGGGAATATGCAAAGCACCACGAAAAAGTGCTACACTTTTATTCATCATAAAGAACTTTTTAACGTCGTGTTAAATTAATCGCCTGTAACAAATATGTTCGGTTATTTAGTTTGACACAATATCAAAAACAAATTGTAAAGTATTTAATGAACACAAAATGGACAATTTAATTTTGGTAATACATTAGTGGGACACCCTGTACATATATTTGATGAGACTGTTATGATCGACACATTTATATAAACGTAGTTACAAAGGCGTTAAGAAACATAGATATGAAATAGGCAACTGCCCAAAATCGCTAATATCAGGCAAAATTAATTTTAACGACTGTGCTAAGAATAATTAGCAATCATGGGTATGAGACAAACTGTCAATCAGATCAATAAGATAACTGTTCTTACGTCAATAACATTAATTTTGGACGCAAGAACGTTCAATGTCAATTATTTTATTTTCTATTGGTGATAGAAAAATATTTTGCCTAAGTATATATTCTCCACATAATTATGGAAAGATCTGTCAGGTATGATATAGCATTTCACGAGTTAGAATCACCCTAAATGACGTGACCTTGGTTGAGTCACCTACCAAGCATAAAAAAATCGATCAGAATTACACAGAAACGCAGTACTTAATAACAATAACGGCCCACCTTACAGTTTCAATGGCTATCTACACCCCGTTTCTTCAAAATATGTCTCCAGAAAATGTCACACATTTTTCGACTTCACAATACTGGAAGAAGATTTGCATAATTAAGATGCTTACGGTTCAGTTTGTTGAATAAAAATGTCATTGGTGTTCTTAAATTCCTGGAGATAGCGTGAAAAAGAACGACTTCAGGTCACAAATTACGTATTGAAGCAGTTTCTCTTTATTTCAAGATTTTTGCCTTAATAGACACTAAGTTTGTGTGAGGTGACTGAAATTCTCCTTTTAGCGTTCGCCAGGCCAGCATTTCCTAATTACCCAACTTTACTTTCCTGGAGACGATGAAGCACCATGCGAACAGTACCAGTTCATTGCATGTGAAAACCTTTAATTAGTTTGCAATCATTTGAACAATAACTACATGGGTCTAATTATAAAATACCACCTTTCAAATCATTTTGCATCGTCATCGTAGCTTCTTAAAGTTAGACCTACGTAATCTTTAGCAAAATGATTCTGAGCTATTTGGTTTTTTAGCACGCAAAGAGCTAAAACTGTCATGTGTTAATTAAAGTTCCATCGAGTTTTTTTTAAATGACTGCTCGCATTCAGGTCATACCACCCATTTTAAAATTGTTTCTGTTTTGATCCCATTAAATAATTTGTCCATGGTGCTTTAGTATGATGTAACCAGGCAAATTCGATCAAAACAGTCTTTCTGGAACTTAATAGACCACTCAAGCCGTGCCTGTGATTACGCTACAAATGAAGGGAGATCAGTGTCGGGTGCGCCCCACCCCACCCTTATAAACGATGCTAATGCCCTGACTCCCGTGCTATAAATGCAGCCAACAGCGCTGCGTGCCCGGCTCGCATAGATCAGATCTGACTTAAATTATTGCCCCTATTAAATGCACTACAGTTCTGTGTCCGCCAGACAACGCTCACGAGCGCAGCATTTTGTAGAGCCCTTGACTCATGACAAGCGCTCTGTATTCTTGCAAAAATTATTGACTTTCATGAAGTAGTAATTGGCGCTGCTTTCGCATAGCTACAAAAGGTGAATACATGGAAGCGACACTCAAACACTTCACCTAACATTCAGTCTACAGTGGAGAGTCATCGACCGAAATCTCTCAGTCCAGGGACCTGATCCGCGTCATAATACAAAGGCAATAGAGCCATAATTGTCCTCTTTACGCATAAAGAGCCACATAGCTCAAAAGACCTCAACAAGGGCGGCACTGAGCT
>VOMN01126800.1:0-10068 GCA_014899125.1 Orchestia grillus
GCCAGTTACAACTGGGGGTGTGGGGCCCGTTACAACTGGGGGTGTGGGGCCCGTTACAAGTGGAGGTGTGGGGCCATGTTCTGGACAATCCCAAAGCCGTCATATTTCAGTACCTGCTCGCGACCAAGCCCATGTCCCCAGACCAGCTGACGGGGGGATTCACTCAGTGGTAAGTTGGGGGCACCAGCTTTCCCGATGAGGGCAGCAAGATTGAGCGCGCCTTGCACGAGTGCTTCATTTGCGCTGTCGTGATTACCACATTGGCCTTACTTGCTGCTGGAGGTGCGGCCTCCATCTCTCTGCTCATTCATGCATTCGTTGTGTGTTTGGAGGGCGTGACGACGGAGCGCGTGGGCAGCCGCATGACTGCCATGAGGTGCGCCGAGCTCAGCGCCACGGCCATCGCCTACGAGCTGCCCGAGGCTTGGATCTCCCAGCAGCCTGTGCTCGCCCTGCTGTACCTGCACCACTACTGCTCTCTCGGTGTCTACTGGTGAGTGGCCGCTGTGTGCCTGGTGTGTGCGGGGGTCACCAGTACCTGCACCACTACTGCTTCCTGACCGTCTACTGGGAAGCGTGGCGTTTTGTGTCTGCCAGCGCGTCCAGGGCTTTAGCAACAAGGTGGCACCAGCACTGCTACTAGCAGCTGGGTGAGTGCGATGCCTGCCAGCGACAGCTGCGGTCTGGTACACCAATGATTCATTAAACGAAAGTACAAAAATAACGTATAGGTTTATTCCTATGCTTTTTCAGCCAAGTCCCACATTGTGTAACGAATTCTAATGCAATATTTTGTATTGAAACGAAACTTTAACATTGTTACACTCAATTCAACTGATTTCATTCATGTAAAATCCATTAAGAGCATTTTTTAAAAATTTTATTAACTTTGGAGCCTCATTTTTTTTAATATTGCAAGCTGTGATTTCCAAATGTTCTTCAGGGATAGGACCTTCTTCTCTTCTATTTTCATTAAGTAATTCAAAATTAGACACTCCATCAATCGTTCACATTTCACAAGAGATAATCAATAATATTCTGTTTTGCAAGCATCTTTAAAATTTTGCAAGAATTTTGACTCGTCGTCTCATTATTGTTATCCTTAAATTACATGACATGTGTTAATAAGCATGTTCATTGTCTGGATGTCAAAGTTTATGTAGGTAGATATTTAAGGGAAACGTTTCAATGTGAATGCCTGTCAAGGCTTCACTGATGTTAAGCTGTGCAGTTAGGACGGTTCGGTTGTTTTATTTCTGGTTTATTTTAGTATGTACAAGTTAGTGATGTCTAGCTCTGCAATGCAGGCCTCTATGTCTCTTGGCGGCAGACTGAGCGTGTAGCTGCCCTTATAAATGCTTTGCAATTACTGTGCAGTTTCATCCGACTTGTGGGAGTGGAGCGAATCATGAAGCTGCGGGACGGTCGCAGTGACATCGTGCCTCTGAAGTAGCCGCGGCAGACGACTTGTGTCAGGCAGCTCTTGTTCCTGACGCAGCGGCGACATTGGGAGGGTCAGGGCATTCGGTGCACGTAGACTGTGTTCTAAGAACTGTCGCTGTGTTGCGCTTCAGCCGTTCTTGCTGTGGCAAGTTAGGCCACAGAAATGCCTTAATGCTAACTTTTGCTGCTCGAAGCGCCTGTTGGTTGAAATATTTGAATTGTTACGATGGAGAATAGGGCTTTACTAATTTCGAGATTATTGCACCTCTCCAACATTACTGAATTACTGACGTTACGTTTTAAATTTCATTCTGAAGTGAGCAATGAATTACAAAATTTGAATACCAAATTTGCTCAGCGCATGAATTGAACAATTGGCGTTTCAATGCGGATTCGTACGGTCATATGTACATTTCACATTATGGCAACCATTTAGATGATAGAGGTCTAAGTACTATAGGTAAAATGAGAGCTTGTGACCTGCTGCAACCTTTATGGGACAGTTTAATGTATACAACGTTGACCGAAGTCGTTCTTCATGTGGTTGACCGCTGTTGTTTGCGGACGCAGGTGAAAATTGCCTTAGTAATTTTTGAAATATCTTCACACGGTAGCTTCAACCAAATCTGAAACAAAAAGAAAGTGTACATAGTATGCGATATTTGTCGTTCACGGATGATTATCGCTGTCATACTAAATATTGTGGGAGTGTAAGAATTATAATTCCTAAAATTCCTAAAACGCGTTTTGTGTATAAATAATTATTTGATAACTATGCATAGAGTTTCAATATTACATTGCATGTCCTCCAAGGCCTACACTGAGCTGTGCCTGCCGCAACCCTCCTCGCCCTCAGGGCTGCCCACAGGTAATGGTGACCACACTATTTCCGATATTAGTTTAACCATAGAGTTGAACTAAGAACCCTAGCGTTTCTACACGAAAACCTCTAAGACAATTTTGGCCGCCTATCAGCACACCAGGATATATGGTATGTTGGTGCAAAAATTCTGAATTGAAATAAAGAGTGCTGGCCATATTGGGCCTAATTCTAACCGCAAGCTAACGGGTGCTGCTTCATTCTTCTAATTGATTTGAGAATCAATAAGAAACAGACATAGATTTGCTTGATAAAATCCTTCTCCTTTAAGATTTGTCAACAAAATGCTATTCACTGAAAACCTTACCCCGGCCTCACGTAATCGGTCAAGATAAAATGCAATTCAGCTCTACGCAAAGAAGTCTTTCTTCACTTCCATTGTGACCATGTTAATTGCACACGCATAAAAAATACTATCTTCCCTAAACAAAAACAAAATCCGGTTCTCCTGGCACCAACTCGACTTCTACGAGGATCCCATGTGAACAGCTGTGTCGACCATCAATTCATCCTATTTCCAGAAAATGAACTGGCTAGTTTTTTATGCGGGTAAAAATAAGACGGTACATGAAATAGCTCATTATTAGACTAAGTGAAGTTTAAACTACCTTCAACGCTGCACGAGAAAAACTCAGGCACGAGAAAAAACCAGCCTCCGCAGGTTATGAACACGTCGCTCGCCCGACTAGCTCCACAGCCTTTTAAACTTATTAAAATCTATTCTAAACCATAATCGCCTACGCACACTACAACACGGAATATATTTACTTACCTTGTCATGAAGAGACCAAGCAGGAGCAGTCTATGCCCTACCCACGCTTCTTGACGACATGGCCCAGATCGTATTCCCCTCTCACGCATCTGATCTTGACGCCAGGAGTGTCGCGCAGACGCTTGGGCATTACGAGCACCACGTTGTGCTCCTGCAGGGTGTGGCCCTCGCCTGGCACAAACGCCGTCATCTCCTTCCCGTTGGACAGCCGCACCAGCACGCACCTGCGCGGGTAGGCCACAGGTGTTGACAGGCGCTACGACGGGGAGGTGTGAACTGCCACTACGACGGGGAGGTATACACTACGACGGGGAGGTGTAAACTGCCACTACGACGGGGAGGTGTGAACTGCCACTAAAACGGGGATGAGGTGTGAACTGCCACAAAAACGAGAGGATTCGTGGGGAAAATGATCCTTTAAATGCAAGTATACACACAAGGAACACAACGTTAAGTACTCAAGTTTTGCTGTAACAAATTGCTGACTTGGGAAAACAAAAGTAGACTTGAGAACAAAACAGTAGGAAAAATATAATAAAGGAAAAAACATTTTTGAGAGCAGAAGGTAAATATTAGCTGAAATCTATGTACACGTGTAAAGGAAAAGCACATGAACTAGAGAGTTTAAACCAACGCGAGATGTAAGTAGTAGTAGCAAGGACAGCGGCTCATAGTAACTCTGATATCTCGCAGCAAAAGACAAAAACATTTAGTACGGACTTTAGAGAACTGGAAATATATGCACTAGGTGTGTTCCTACACAGGATCAGCTGCGCATAGGAATAGCAAGTTAAGATGGAACAACAAATCAAGAATTATCAGTGAAGCAGGCACGAAAATAGAAAGAAGCAAAGAAGAAAGTGGAGACCCGACGACCAAGCTAAAGATGAGGTAACCTAACAATGTCCCCCGAGAACACCAGTCCCCTTAGTATAGGACAGCCAAATTGACCTAACCCTATTGCTTAGCCTATGCCCCTTATGGGGTGCGAGATGTAAGAACAAAAGCATACGGCAATTGGGACATTAAACAGAGTCAAAATTTAAATAGCAAACTTACATACAAAGCCAGTCATAATTTGGAAGAGAATTGCGTAAAGGTAAAACTTAGAGTTACCATTCAAGCAAACTTTAGGCATAGTGACCGTAGACATTAATCAATGAAGTTTAAGCCCAGTGACTGCAGACATTCATTACTAAAATGTGTGCCCGGTAACTGCAGACATTCATTACCACAATGTCAGCCCGGTGACTGCAGACATTCATTGCCAAAATGTCAGTCCGGTAACTGCAGACATTCATTACCAAAATGTCAGCTCAGTGACTGCAGACATTCATTACCAAAATGTCAGCATGACGCCCACAGCCTCGAGTCAAGTCCCCAAGCAGACTCGAGAGCCCCAGCAGGCACTCACTTCCGGTTAGCAGAATTTGGTTTCCTTGGTTTCTTTATCAGGGTCTTGAGCACCACGCCCTTTCTGTAGGGAACGTCATACCCAAGGGGGTTCTTCTTTCTGGGGGGCTGAAATTGATTGAAATAGCATTAAACACACCTCTAAGTGGATTACATACAATATCCAGAGCCCTATTAGTTAATAAAGATGGTATTATAAAATGTAACTCCTACTATGACGAATAAACAAGGAAACATAGATGCAGTTATTGTGCTGTAGCATTACCTACCATATATGAATGTACTTAAATTTAAATTTTCACGCATAGCTCACAAGCAATAGGTGCGTTGAATTTAAAGCCACATCCACAAGTGTGAACCGATTAAATTTAAACTAAAAATACAGAAATATTAAAATTCTAAAATGAGGACATTAACAAGAGGCCAGATCATCCCCCCAACTTCCTAGTTTGATGTTCATCACAACCATTTCCTGGCGCTGAGCAGACGAGGCGCGAGCAGTCCTCAACAGTCAATATTTGCCGCACAGTATCTCTCTATTCCTTGTCTTTCTACTGAACTACTGTTGAGGACAATTTTAATTGAGCTCAACCAAAATAAGGAGTAACTCACAGATTCAGTCATCAGGTCACAGGGCATTTAGCTAAATTCTAGTTCATATCTTCGCTAACTTTGCACACACATGCATTACTACACCTATTACTCCGCCAATTACCCACATGCATTAACAAACGCATTACCCCACCGATTACAACACACATTAACCAGGGATCCTCCAATTTCAAGAATTCAAAGCTCCGTCACCTCTATCACGGTTTAGTCTCGTCCAGCCTTTAGCTTTGCAATCACATCTATCAGCTGGGTCACAATTTGAAGTCAAAGTATCAACAGAAACTTCTCTTACAAAACCATCAATTCACGCACAGATGAACCATGATATCATAGCCAAGTATCAGCCCTACCTACTATGGAAACAAATCCCAACATCTTGATGTTTAGTGGCAGACCACCATTTACTGATCAATTAATTATAATGGGCATTATCAAAATAACTGTAAAACTCTGGAACACAATTTCTCTACAGTATGAAAATACTTTTCACATTTGAAAACGAACATCGTTTCACCCTAACACTTTTTGCCCTCATAGAGTAACACAGTTCTTCTCATGTTAAACTGAACTGCTTAAATTGCACCTTCCCACTTCTTCAACTTTGCTAATAACGTTCAACAGAGTAATGCCTTTTGAAATTCTTACCTTTCTACACATGACATCAAGGAAGCAGCACCATGCTCCACACAGAAATATGCAGTGCTTCCAAATATACAAGACAAACATTAAACTAAAAGTTTCTTTGTCTACTGGGTTGACCAAAAAGTCTAGTTTCTAAAAAAAGGTTCATAATGGTAAAAACAAAGTGAACTTTTTGATTAACCATATGCTTAAAGTGACAAGTCAGAAAAAGAACAAAGGAAAAAAATAGAAATTGGTTAAAATGAAAGTAAAATCAGATAGGTCTCTTCTGCTTCCAATTAAAATTTTATAATTAAAGAATAAATGTGCAAGCCAACATTGGCAAAAATACCTTGATTGTGGGACCAATGAGATGCATCCTGAGGAAAGAGTTGACAGCACAAACAGAGGAAGTGTGTAGAGCTTTGAAGTTGCTAATAGGATTGCATAATGTGGGATTTGAAGGTAGAAGTTTGGAGGACAAATGGGAAACTAAACCGGGAGCAGGAGCAGGCAAGAATGGAGGCAGCTTTGAAAGCACTTGCGATGAGCTGTACGCTTGAGTGCTTGACGGTGACGCGAGTTGGCTCTTGACACCTGCAAATGAAAATAAGTTCAGTAGTGCAATACTGAAGCAATATTGTTTACAATTTTAATTCCTTTTCTAGGTTAAAATTTCAGATTCTACTTTTCACTTTGACTTTGAGCAACTTTGTCTCATCAATTCCTTGACTTGAACCAGTCTCTAGAGAGCATGAATCTCCAAGCTGAAGTTTTCAGGAAATTCCTTAGTTATTCTACTATTAAATCAAAAAAGTTAAAATTTAATTGTACAAAACTAACAACCTGTGAGGAGCGTCACACATGTGCCTCAATTGCTCTGTTTTGAATGGCTGCTACATAGCTACTGGGGAGTGCTTCTGGCTCCACTGAAATAAAATCTTCTTCTTACAAGACAATGAGTAGCAGAGGGAGGAGAAAATAATGTACACATATGCAGTGCTATGCAACAATAAAATTCAATGAGGATAAAACATAACTTACCATTTACCCCTGCAAAAATGACTAAAGTCATTGAAAAATTAAAAATTAAATGTACAGATTGACCTTCTAAATTACAAGCACAACATATACGTAAAATTAAAACATTTAAGGTACCACAGGGATAGCTGGCTTGTGGCGGCCAAGCATCCTTAGCGACGTCGCGTTTACTCAGTATCTCACTCTGTGCATCTTACCACATTTTGTGCCAATAAATAAGCACACCAAGGCTCTTAAATTGAGCTCATTTCAAGTTACACAACAGAAGATACTTCTAAGGTACATGAAGTGCTTTGGGTGGGTGATGAGAAACAACCACCACTACTACTACTACTACAAGATAAATTCATCACATAAGCATATCATTAGTTCTTTTATAATAACAGATGAAAACACCAGTACAAATCTCATTTATAACATTAAAGCACTGAAGCAATCAACTTTAAATTTTAAATTAAATTAAATTAATTTTAATATTTTACTATTTGCTTGAAAAATTCAGATTTGCTCTATTAACCCTGATTTTATGGAAATTACAGAATTCTTGGGATCAAAAATTCCACACACTGTTCAGATTGTACAACAAAATACAGATGGTGATAAGTATTTTTATTTAAAAAATATTGAACTAAAATTATTAACAACCTTTTATTTCAAGATTATAATAATTTAAAAATAACAGTCAGGAATCCCATTCTAAAGTAGTTACTTTTTTCTGGCTGCCACAGCATAATTGCATTTTTCCTATAGAAGCCAGTCACAGGTGCTCAAGTGAGCAGTATGAGGAATTTATTTCAAATTTCTCTACATTCAATATTCTACTTGAGCATTAGCAATGCAAAAATCATTTTTCTTTATGGATTTATTGTGTTCCATGCATATTGACCTTTGTCTTATATGCACTTAAATTTACCCAAGTTCATTCTACCAGATTTATTTTGATTGAACAAAATTTGGCCAAGTTCAGGACTACCAATAATCTGGATGGGTCCCCAGTTCATAAGGTGAGGATTTTTTAAGCCTAACGGTTAGGTTAGGTTAGGTTAGTCAAACATCAATGTATTCACACTAAAACTTAAGCTTGACTGCAATAGCTAGTCAAACATCAATGAATTCACATTAAAACTTGAGCTCGACTGCAATAGCTAGTCAAACATCAATGTATTCACACTAAAATTTAAGCTTGACTGCAATAGCTAGTCAAACATCAGTATATTCACACTAAAATTTAAGCTCGACTGCAATAGCAAGTCGAACATCAATGTATTCACACTAAAATTCTTACCATGGAGAGGATGAGGAGCCAGTGCATGCTGGGTACAGAAACGTTTTAGTCCAGCACTTGTGGAACGTAATATTTTAGTCAGAGAAAACATTATCAAAATAATCTAGATACACCAAGTTTCTGAAGAAGAAAAATAATAAATGATATTTAAACATCAAATGAGAAGAGATGCATTGAATCACTTATGTTCAGTAAGAAGCTGGTTACCTGAGTTTAAATTAACCATACAGGGTGTTTCAGTACTCTCCTAACAAACTTTAGCATAAGGTTTGTTTTTGTGAAATGAACACACTTTATATTTAAAATACTCATAACTGTAACACTTTATGAGCTTTTAAGCAACATATCAATCACATTTGACACATTTCTACTTAGCAGAAAACCAAATTCCAACACGGTAAAATGTTTTCACATATTGACATTTCAAAAAAATGGAAGAGGACACAAACTAATTCATTAACTTAATGATCAATTTTGTACATTGCTATGATCGCCTGTTAAGTCAAGTAAAATTTTTCTATAGTAAGAAATAGTTTTAAAGCACATTTTTAAAAGTTTTATTGCAATCATCCAAACATATCCCAAATGCTGAGGCCATTCAGGATGCCATTTTTTCTTATAGTACAAACTACCAATTAGTGGCTAGAATTTTTTATACACCACTTCACAGACCTTGAAACAATCAACTGAATGAGTAAACATAACACAAAAATTAGGAATACTAAAAAATTATCAATAAAACACTTTAAAAAGTCCCCATTAGCTTTGCATGACTGCAGTCTGTATCAACCTAATAAAATGAATTTTATTCAAATGAACAATTAAACATGTAACAAATTATTAAAAATTCTAAGATAATATGCAATGAGTAGCCAAAATATACTTTTTCTATGCATACATCAATTTACAGCCTACTGCAGTTAGGTTGATTCAAATTAAAAAAATTTCATAGCTACCAAATGCTTGACTCTATTGGTGAAGAAACTTAGCAAAAAAATTGCCTTCTTTTCTCTTAGTTCGGATATTTTTAGAATGAAAATTAAATCAGCTATGTTGCTGCAAAGGAGATGAGTGTGAATGAAGTCAGAGAGAAAAAAAATTGATGCTCAGTCAGAGAAATAGTTTGAATATCTTCTAATATAAGTTTTGCTATGATTCAAAACCTTTCAAAACTAGGTTTCTAAAACTTTCAAAATTAAAGCTGTAAAATGGATAAAGCTCTCTGCATAGCTGGCTGCAGTAAAGCAAAAGTTAACCAACCAATTTTCAAAAGGTTTAGAAACAGAAAAGTTACATGAAAAGATATTCAAACTATTCCTATATTAAAAGAACATAATAACACAAGCTACATGGAAATTAGAGCAGCATTTTCACAAGTTATGACTTTTTGGTATTATGCATGTTATATTATGTCAAATTAATTGAATAAATTTATCCTAACCCTAATATACCAGTAGGAAGCACAATAGTGGGAGACAGATAATACAATATAAATTAATTTTTCACAATTTCTTTTAGTCACAAACCTTTTGAAATAGGTTTTCTCTACTTAGAAAAAGTTCCAATTCAATGAGGCAATGACACTAAAATGAAGGCTGTACAATAAATAGGAAGTGCTATGCAGTTGGCCATAGTAAAGTCACTATTAACCTCCCATTTCAATGCCATATCTAACATGCTTAATATTAGGTGCACCTAATTTTTGTTGCTTGCCTCTTGCACACTAACTCTTACATACTTACACTCAGTCATGGATACTAAATACATTTAATGAATTAAATACTAATACTGAATACAGCTTTCAAATGTAGTTCATTACTAAATATAGTATATATACGTATTAATACATTAACAAATACATTTCACATGAATCTTCATTTTTCATATTGAAACATAAGAATACTTCAACAGTGTTCAATAAAGAAATGGACACTCAAAGAAATAATAACTGTTATCATAGTGAATATTTAAAAATATATATATATATATATATATATATAT
>VOMN01126809.1:0-47656 GCA_014899125.1 Orchestia grillus
TCGTTCATCATTCAGGGCGATCGAGTTTCCAAAAACAGATATATATGAACAAATCCACGCTCTAACACATATGGAGGTCAGGGGCAATCACGGCACTGAGTCATTACCATGATTCATTATCTAGGATTAAGAACGAGTCAAATATAACTCAAAATATAACCTGAGCGAGGAGAATTACAAGCTTAGTGTCGCTGTTCCCTAAACTGCCCAAACGTAATATTACGCAGCGGCGTCGTGCTTGGCATACCAACAAAAATATTCAATGGTAAGAAATTCACCGCAGTGCGTAGAGGTTCTCTGCGCAACTATCAGCCTGAGGACGGAATTCAATTTTGTAAAATTATTCATCGCGAAAAATCACAAAGGCAAACTCGCTTCGTGAGAAAACTATTAAGACTTTCTTGTGGTATGAATGATACTTTAAGAGGTGGTGTTTCTTTTCCTCACCAACTTCTTTTGTACTCGCTACTGATCTCTTTCATTGCCGAAAAAAAGCTGAAAAATGTTACCGAGGTACAACAGAAATTAACCAGGCACAAACACAGGCGGTCAGACACGCGCGCACCTCAGAGTTAGTTGGGGCAGCGCCCCGTCCGAGGCTGCACTCACGCGACACTTTTATAGGCAAGCGTCCGCAATTTTCCTTTCCTAAAGAATGGACGTCGCCACGAGGTGCCGGACCGGGGACTTGCCCAGGCGGCCAGCACGCTAGCATTTGCTCACGGAGCGACAGCACTCAGCGCCCTGCACTGTGTCGTACGTGAGAGATGGACACACCCGCTGGCTGCTGCAAGGGGACAGCACATCCACGCGTGAAGGCAGGAGCAGACGCGTGAAGGCACGAGCAGACGCGTGAAGGCACTGCCTCCCGCAGTCACAATTTCACTGCCAACTCTAGGAGGACACTCTGGGCAGCGCTTCAAACGAAGCCCAAACAAAGCCCTCGGAAGCATCACTTTACGGAGGCCCCTCACAGGGCCAGGGAAGAGTTCAGCTTTGGAAAGCCACTAGCGAGACGGCAGGTCGTAGGGCAATGATTTGAAAGCGCGGTGACTCAGTAGCGACGGCCGCACGAGGGGCGCCGGCCCCGGCCCGCCAGTGCAGCTTTAACCGAACCTGTTCAAACCAGACACGCGGTCCTGCTGCAGCTGTATGCGCTGCTGCGCCCTTCAGACGGTCCTGCTGCAGCTTTATTTGCAGCTGCACCCTCCAGACGGGGCTGCTGCTGCTGCTGCAGCAGCTGTATATTTTCTCCGCGTTCTTTAGACAGTCTCACTGCAGCTGTATGTGCTACGGCGCCCTTTTGACGGCCTTACTGCAGCTGTAAGAGCATTGCCGTGCTCAAGATACTCGTCCAGCTGCTACACGCACAGCTGCGCCTCTCAGACTCGATTTGCACGCGCTGTGAAAACACAGTATGAGACGCTCGTCAGTCTAACTTTTTCCCTGGCGCATTTATAATCATTTACATTTTTTTCTCCAAAGAGTCCTCAGAAATTATTTCCAAGTTAATCAATGGGGCGGAGAATGAGGTACACCGAGACACCTCACCGTACCAGCGGGCACCACGGCCCTCGCCGTGCCCAACTCACCGCTAAATGGCCTCGTACACCACCTCCAGATGCTCACTTCGCTCCTACAGCAGCCAGCTCTTAACACTTGCCCGTTGGCGACGCAAGAGCAACTCCACATCCTTGTCTGTTGGCACTAAAATTGCAGCTATACACTGCAGCTGTATGTACGCTGTAATACGTGAACTGCAGCACTGCACACACTCCCAGACGTACAATTGCAGCAGTGCACACACTGCTACACGCACAACTGCAGCTGTATGTACAATGCCACATGCACAATTGCAGCTGTATGTACAATGCCACACGAACAATTGCAGCTGTGTGTACACTGCCACATGCACAATTGCAGCTGTATGTACAATGCCACACGAACAATTGCAGGTGTGGGCACACTGCCACACGCACAATTGCAGGTGTGGGCACACTGCCACACGCACAATTGCAGCTGTGTGTACACTGCCACACGCACAATTGCAGGTGTGGACACACTGCCAGAGGCACAACTGCAGCTATGCACATGCTAGTACACAATTGCGCAGCCAAGGTCACACGGCAGGTACCTCCATGCGGCTCATCAACACGAGGAAAGCTGCGCTAACACCTGCTGCAGAGCCCGATGTCACCAGCCATTGATAACTGAGTGCCTCAAGTCCCGTTTTGCCCCACGTCCCAGTTTAGTGAACACCAACGTAACGCCCGCCAGCTCACGAATGGAACAGATTACGGACCCACGCAACTCTTTTGCACTTATGTAAAAATGAAATATTTGATCCACGGGAAATGATTAGTCAGAAGAAAGTTAGAACGAATAGAAATGTAACGCTCATATTAGACGCGCTAACAGAATCATAACTGAACCAACAGATCGAACAAACTCAGTTAGTAGAAAGAAGTATTCATTAATTAAGAGTTCATGCAAGTGCAGTCGTCGAGATGATGAGAGCAAATTTCTAATTATGCGGCAGAAAAAAATTGCCACTTTGGGCCAGATATCTACAATCTTCGCATGGTCTAAACTCTAACGAATGCTAACCTTTTTTGGAAACGTTATTTTACCGTCGGTAGATGATTTGATCCACTGGACAATATAAGATTACAAGCAACGCATAAAACCGCCGATCAGATGTCGTCGCTCGCAAGTCAGTGACGACAATAAATCGAATTCATCACGACCGGTTCCAGCACACGCTACCGGTTACAGTGAAAAAATAAATACGGTGACATACATGGAAAAAGGTTCAAGTTCAGCAACAAACGACTCGTAGGATTATTCGTCGCCTAATCTTTTCAGATACATAATTTCCTTGCCACACAAATTTGCATAAGAAAGAGATGCCTTTCAGCAAAAAAGAGATATTGGTTCACCGATATCATCCAGATATTGGCTAGCCCCTATACCGACCAAATTATTTTACCGATAAGGCTGCATTCGACTTTGTACGAAATACCATCAGTAGGCTTATGAATACGTGCAATAAGGCTGCATTTAGAACTGTACGAAAAGGTAACAGCATCCTAATGAAAGTGGGTTTCGAAATCCATATTGACGGGGAGTCGTAAATTGTCGCGTAAAAACCCAAGTCAACAAGAAAGTTAGTCGGTAGTCGCTGATCATCAAACGCGGCGGGAATTTCTCGGAAGATTCGATCTCGCACCACCAAGAGAGGAAATGAGACCAGGTCACCTAGAAATAACAGACCTTCATTAAGTTACTTAGCACACGTGTACGAGATGAGGGCACACAGGAGAAAGGCAGTGGAACGATGCTTGGAGCAAAAATTTAACCTTCTTCTGCTATGGATCAGAGATCTTCTAAACGCCTAGATGCACAATAAAAAATGGTTTAGAACAATTCGTATACCTGAAAACAGAACTTCCCCTATCACTTACATTAACTAATTACAGCTTTATCCTTTCGAACTTTTTTCTACAACATTCATAGCGAATTAAACGGAAATCGTCATCCACTTTCGTTTCCGTGTCGTTCACCTAAAATAATTTTTATTAATTGTGCATACATCGATATATATATTACACATATATATTCACCATTTTATTCTCGCGTTCCACTCGTGCTGAAGACAGATTAGCCTCGCACAAATTGAATGTTTTACTTACACTGATTTTAAATCCCACACAAATTAAAGGTTGTACTTCAATTCTTATGTTAAATCTGACACAGTTTGAGGAACATTCCAAAGCAACTGAGGGTAAGACTCGCACAAATCGAACTATCCCATAGAAATGAGAGCAAGTCCCATATAAATAACTCTAAGTTGGGTGCCGGACAACGCCTGCGACCTAGTCTTGTTCGGAGACCCCTTGATTACCTCGCTTTCTCGCAATGGACAGAAGATGTGAACGGTAATTTGCGCCACCAGTTACGGCGCGCACCTCCTGATGTTGGTGTGGCGCGCACCTCCTGATGTTGGTGCGGCGCGCACCTCCTGATGTTGGTGCGGCGCGCACCTCCTCAAGTTGGTGCGGCGCGCACCTCCTGAAGTTGGTGCGGCGCGCACCTCCTGGCGTTCGTTCGCTTAACCAAAACTGAAGCGTGCGTCATCGTCAAGGCCGGCGGTTCAATGAACGAAGCACAACCACACGATGCTTACCACACAGTACCACCACCACCACCATCATCACTGCACTTCATACATACGACCTACTACTACTAAACTATGGTCACGACCTACTGCTAGTACTACCACCCCGCAGCACGCTTACGATGACCATCTATCACCACAACACTCTTCACTTACATAAACATGATAACAACTCACCACCCATCATGCCACGAGACTCTCGCACCACCGTTCCCACACAAACGAGTTCTACACACAACACAACACAACCACGAATGTTCCTGGCGACATCGCAGCGCAACCGAAAGTTTGGAGGAGCCAGAACACACCGTCCCTCTTTGAAAAGAAAAAAACAAGTCGGGATGCCGATGTTTTATATGGCAGAAATACTGAATACAAAGATGCAGTGCTGTGCAGTAATGCACGCAGAGCGTGCAGTGCAGCAGTGTACGCAAAGCGCGCAAACTGTGCAGTACAGCAGTATACGCAGAGCGTGCAGTACAGCAGTATACGCAGAGCGTGCAGTGCAGCAGTATACGCAGAGCGTGCAGTACAGCAGTATACGCAGAGCGTGCAGTACAGCAGTATACGCAGAGCGTGCAAACTGTGCAGTACAGCAGTATACGCAGAGCGTGCAGTGCAGCAGTATACGCAGAGCGTGCAGTGCAGCAGTGTATGCACTGCACAGCCGCCGCACGCCAGGCCGCCGCACAACACTTTTCAGAAGCCGCCTCCCAAGGTCGCCGTCACAGCCTCACCACTCGTGCTGCCCTGAAGATATGCGGTAGGAAGGAGGGTCTCGAGCGGAATGGAGGGTCTCGAGCGGAATGGAGGGTCCCGAGCGGAATGGAGGGTCCCGAGCGGAATGGAGGGTCTCGAGCGGAAACAATATAGGGCTTGACTATCATGGAGGCTCTGGAGCAAATTTAAAAAATTGAGAATTCGATTTTCCACAGCAAATTAAACACTTGAGTTTAGAATTTTATCAAACGGAAGGCTCGGGGAAGAACAAAAAGTCTCGGGGAACAACTATATCGAGTAAAATAAACCTCCCTGGACAGAAAAGCTCTGCGACCTCATTTTATTGGCGCTGAACAGAAATAAATGCTGAGGTCCGAAATAAATGCTCCCCTCAGGTGCGCTACAAGACGCTATTTCAGCCGCTGTAGACCTCACTAAGTACTCGCATTAATTTGTACACAACACTGACTGATAAAAATAATTTGGAAAGCATTCTTTCAAGCATACTAACCTATCTGTTGGGGTAAGTGAAACCGGGTCTGAACATTTCAGAAACAGCGAAACGGATGTTTTTACCTAGTGAGTTCGAGACCCATGGAAATCCTGAAACATTGGACCTGAAGTCTCTAGAGTCTAGACGAACCTTAGAATGGAACGATCTACAGCAGCTCATTGACACGTTGACTCCGAAGTGGGTCATATAAGGTACACGAGATCATCTAACCTAATGTAACCAAAGCACTATCATGTATAAGTACAAATTTTCAAGTTTTCTTCAAATTTGTGTTCATCAATCGAATAAGCTAGTTCTGATTAGAAAGAAAATTAATAGAATAACCAAATTTGTGAAACCAAAATCCTTCATTTTTAAATTCACAGTGGAGATATTTGTCGGCATATAATTTTACCTGTGTGGAGAATCAGAGTCAACGTGTTAATTGCATTCGCAGTCAATTTGACGCGAGGTTGCGCAGCACAACGTTCACTGATCTCACGATGCCCTCGAGGCGGCATGAGCGGCCGTGGTGGCGGTGCAGCGGCTCCCTCAGAGGAGCAAGGCAGTCCGCCAAATGGAGACCGAAACGAAGGTCGATTATGAAAACATCGAGCCAATGCTCAGTCGTACGTCATCGACTCGCATAAGAAATAAGTAGACCAGGGACACACACACTCGAGTGTGACAAAAAAAACGCGTGTGTGTGTGCGTGCAAGATGTTGATTTCCCATCCTCTGTGTACGACACCAGCTCTAATGGTAGCAAGTGCTCTCTAAGCAAGCAGTGCTGTCTCAGCCTCCAGCAGGCAGAATGATTATCAATGGTGTAAACAATGAGTCACGTTCTACCTAGTCTCGTGCGCTGTGTGCGGGATCGCCACGCCGAGTCAACGGTCAGTGGTCCCTACCTTTAATTAAGTAGCCTTGGGCCAGAGCTGCACGGATACGTTGGGCAACATGCAGAGAAATGTGCATGTAAATAACACGAGCTAGAATCATCGTAAACCTTGACCACCTGAACTTTCGAATAGATAATTATTTGCATTTTCCATGGAGCATATTTATTGTTGCAAAAAAGAAATCATAAAATTTTTACTACGGAAGCAAAACAAATTCCTGGAGAATTCTTCGGGCCATGATGCAACAAACGTACACCTTCAATTAAAATTAATCAAATGAAATGATCTGTCTCATCGATGGCTGGTTCACACACCAGCTCACTAGTAGCGTGTGTCATGCTTATAAACACCGGAAAGCTGAGTCTGCGCTTCTATCAGCGAGCGCGTGAGGTCAGTGTAAACGAATACTGCTGCCCAGAAAGAATTAAAAAGCCAAGAGTGTGGGCTAAGATGCTCATGATTCAGACAACCAAATTTATCGCCGTCGTGCGTCACAAGGTTACGTGAGAAGCGCTCTACATAAAATGTTTCGCTCTCCACGCGTGTTCCAATATTTGTTACGGTCTACAGAGTAACCTTCGATAAACAGAGCAGCGTCAATAGCACAGCACAACACGACCCTCTCGTAATCGCAAGTCTCTTTTGCCTTTACTTCATTCGTAACAGTACGGGAAAAGTTTCATAGGCAAATGAAATTAATCACTCCCGGTAAGAGAAATGTATCAGAGATGGTGACAGTTTAATAGATTTGAAAAAGAAAAAACGTTCAATTGACTTCTACAGCGTTACTCAACGAGTATACAGCAATTCGTCCATTATATAACGTACTGAATTTCTTCCGGTGCAACTTTTTAACACTTTTCATTTACAATAATAGACTACGTGCGAATGCACCACATAAAAGTTGGTGATGGATTAGCCTGGCTTTTCCTGGCTTGTACCTAAGACCGAGTTCGACGTTGCACCTGGCACGCAATAAAAACTTCTGTTGATATCCTGTAGCGATTTGAATAATCTAAAAAACGTAACAAACCTCTAAGATCAAACTGGAGACGAATTTATCACACTGGAGGTGTGATAAACTCATCGATTTAAAGCAGAAACGACCAAGTGGTGCATAGTCGAACGCTTCGAGACGTCCATTCAAGTACCTGTCGGAGCTAAAATAAAATAGTGGAAGATCAAACAAAGGTAGTCCCAGGCTAGACGGCGCCGATACATCGATAAGAAGCCCTTCTCTCTGAGGAGAGGCTGTCAAGCAAGGTGTCACCTGATGAAAACGTGAAAAAATACGTTCCACGAACGAAAGAAAACACTGAGTACATACTCGTAGCACAGGAATCGATTTCAAAAACTTCACTGAGAGACTGTGGTTACCTTAAAATTTCTCGTGAACTATACTATATTTTCTTGTTGCCCAGGTTATGAAAACTTCACTCGGAATAAAATGAGATTTGTGGCCAATAATATGCATTTGACGCCATGTCCTGCCGTGAATAGCAGGGTTGCCCCCACCCAGAATAGCCCAGACTTTGGCAACACTTCCTGCACCGCAGCCAGAGCGCGACTTATGCTACGAAATCTACGATTTCGAGACGCCTCACACCTTAATCATGTTTCTGTCGCAGCTAATTCGGCCTTGCAGGAATATTTGCAGACACAACAACGTGCCGTACGTCACGTTCGTATGTTCTGCTCATCACTCGTTTAAGATGCATCCTTCATGCAAACAAGGATGCCCAGTGTGACTTCAACTTCAAACGAACGCGCTAAGATTTTATGTTCCATGGCAGAGCATGTAATATTAACGAAACTTCAGTTCAAAATATACTCAATGAACAGAATGATAAGATGCACATGAGCGTTTTTCATGTTTTACATGTCTCTTTCATTTCATTTATGACTTTTACGTTTTACGTCATTTTCATTTCATTCTATGTCCTTTAATCATTATTTATTCCGAGAACAGTTTACTTACTTTGTCTAAATCCTGGTGTTCCGAGCATACAGCTCCTTCAATTCGTAATTAATATCGAAAAAGTTAAAGTTTCTTTATCAGTAAATAATCCATAGCCAAATACAGTGATGTACTTCTATACTTGGAACCCAGGCACAAAACCAGGGCAAGTTCATTGTGAAAATTCTTGCTGAAATGAAGGAAATTAAATTGTTCGTAGGATGAGCATAATCAGCAAAATGAGAACTCGTTACAAACACATGGCTAACGATGACATGTAGCGAACAAAGGTATTATTTGAAATTTTTCAAGATTCTTGCACTCGTATAGAAGCATTTCTGTCCAAGGCATAGATAATTATTTCCGCGAACTGACACAAAAGTAACTACCGACAGAAAAAAAAGATGAAAGTCACTGATGATTCAGTCATTTCACATCCACGGGGCTCGTTAACCTAGAACGGAATCAAGGCCGAGATGGAAATAGTTCAGCTCCAAAAAACATTTCATGTCCCAGAGAACTTACACAAAATGCCGTCTAATTACATGGCCTATACAGAACAGCAGGTCATGCATTTCATCTTATACCAACAAAAACCCATGGCGTTCTAAGAAGCTTAATTGCTAATTGAAGCAAGACTAGGACAAGTCCTAAGTAACAACAACTGTTAAATTCAAACGGAAACTTCATTTTCTAACAAAAACGGGTGTTCGAGAAAACCCCGTGTTGACCAGGATAAGAGATGGGAGTGGAGAAGAATTCGTGCATTTAGATATTGTGGTAGCTTAGAAACTAGAGTAGTTTGAAGCATATTTGAACTGCAAAAGACAAGGCAGCAATGATCGATATAAATGAGCACGTTTTTTACAGGGCAAACAAGCTGCTTGTCACTCCATGCCATTGCTCCTGTTGACCTTGATGATAGTGCCGCCCTCGTGTCATTTTCCCAGCGTACGACAATTTAATTATTAATACATTGCCCCTTGAAAGAAACGAAGGTTGTCGCTGCTGAAATGCGGCATGCTCATTCGTCGCGGCTTTGGCTCGACAATCTGGAAGTTTTTCTCAAGACTTGTATTATTACATTTGAAAATTATCAATTATGATTCAAGTTCTTTGCATCCGCCGTGCTTTATGCTATCCGAAAGGTGAGTCCGGAAAGCATGACACTGCAAATGCCACACACAAAACTAAACACGGCAAACTTACGTACACATCCAACTTAGAAACATTCTATCAGTCGTGAAATTTCAGCAACATTTACTAATAATCTGAGCATCACTCTCGCCGCTTGCCACGCGAATGACTGATGGCAAACTCATTTTTTCGTACTTTACTTCATGCTGCACAAAAATCCTTCACATTCATCTCGTCTCTGACACACAAGCAGAATGATGAAACCTTCAGCCCCTGAATAACTTAAGCGTAAAATTAAAAAAAATTCAACCGAGGAATCAATGCACACCTAAGATTTCCTTGAGGAGCTGCAAGGGATAACGTGAAAATGTTCAGTCAAGACTCGCACTTTCACTAAAGCAAAGCCAGCAGCTCAATGACAAGCGCTTTTAGCATGAAAGGTGAAACTCAAACGCGAGTTCGTCGAACCAATCATCGCCAGTTGACGAAGACGCAATACTTTCAGCGGTGCCAAGTCTCCATTACGCCTGTAGTTTTAGCGATGTCCCTCTAGCTGCAGGGGTGGCAAACTCCAGCTAACCCAAGGAAATCGTGAGGCTCTCAAGTATTGAATATATTAATAATAATTCCATGTTTTCATAAGCAGCCTCTCATTTTGTTTATTTTAAACATAACTTATTTTGGATCAGGTACTATGTGCACCAATAAAATTGTGAACGTCCAATGGGCTCTACCATATAGGGACGCAGCGACAGGTAATGCCAGACGGACGCGAGAGTGACGTCAGTCACACTCCGCTCGCTGGACAATATTTATTTTTTATTATAATTAATTCCAAAATCAGTTATATACATCCTTCTATTTTCAATATCAGTCACTCATATATTTTATGCCCTTGTTCACCCTAGTTACGAACAAAACTGAAGAATTTAACTGTACTATTTCTAACGTCTATCAGGAATGACAATGGTCCTAGATTCTAGAAGGATCAAACAGGACAGTCCTATGTTGCCGATCGTGTCCTCTGTCCCGTCCCTCCTTCAAGTGTACTTCGTTGATGTTACGTAATTTGTCCTACTTGAACTCATTAAAACGGGGTTTCATTCAAGTTAAGAGTACACATCCGAAAATATTGAAATGATTTCCTACTTGAAAGCATAGAAAAGGAAGACTTGCGTATTTCACTCAATTTAGGCTTGTGGAATTTACTCAGTAAACGGGTGCTCCATTTTGTTAACGTTTGTTTTTCGTTCACTGGCTCTTAGAACATTGCTTAAATCAATACTCTTGATCTCCCAAACTACTCGAGTTGAATCCAAAGCTTCACTTCAAATGGAATTTTCTACATTAAGTTTCCAAAACACGTGGAAGATCTGACCCAATTTGGTAGGACTGCTAGAGGACGGCGGCTGTTCCTCTCTGGCAACCTCATTTCCGACGCGTGTCACAGTAATGTACGCCGGCCAGCGCAGGCATTTCTGCGCAGTTCTTCCGACACGTCCTAGGACCTTGGCTCCCAAATCCTCGAAATAAGTTTTGGCTGTCGGTGCATTACATGAAGTATTTGGGTAATCATCAAGCGATAGATACAGCGTCAATAACACCGCAGCTAACTTCGCATTGACAGCCTGTCCGACAAGCATAAGTTCACAAATGTGTAGATAATAGTAAGCGTTCCTAGGTTTGCTTCCTCAAGCATTCAGGGTAAATATTTTCATTATTGATAAGAAACTTTTATCATGTCCTCAATTCTCAAATCCAGCTTGTTAAAATCGACAGCGCACCACTCTGAAGTTCAAACTATGAAACCACAATAATTTAAGCAGCAAGTGCTACAGATGTAAAAACTGCGCGTAATTTCGCAAGATAGTTCGTGTATATCCCATGAAAGTGTATGCCAAGACGTTCAGGGTCACAACAAGAATGGGAATTATTGACCGCTTGGGAGCAGCAGCCCCAAGGGCAAAGAGCTGCGCAACATATGGAGGCGCGGACCCGAGCTTGGCTCAATGACCCGGCCAGGACTGCGCAGGAACCGGCGGAGGGCCAACGAAGGGCAACACAAGGCCGGCTCATGGCGACCCACATCTGCCAACGACTGGTCACGTCTCCGGCGTCTCCAAGAAGTTCCATGAATCCGTGAACTGGATGAAGGAAAAAAGCGCTTCTGGGACTCCTGCAGACGGAAATTAGTGTACTGTGTGGTAATGTTTTCGTGGAAAAAGACCAACAACCCTTTATTAAACAGCGCGACGCTGACTACGAAGTGAATAACCTTTATTAAAAAATACAATTCAACCAGGCATTCCAACTTTGGTTTGAGCACATACAACACGCTGGTTTTCGCTGAACTTAACTAGCCTACGTTCGGAAGTCACTGAATTTGGCCCGCCAGGAAATGGATTATGGCTGGTGCAATAAACAGGGACAAAGAAGCAGCTTTATTGACGGTCAAGAATGGCCTGGGCTGGACTGATAAAAGGAAATTCTCAGAGAAAATACGGAAAACCAAGTGCGAGACAATGCGAGTCATAAGACCGTCAACGAGAGAAATCGAAAGTTCGCTACACTGAAACATAAAAGACTAAACTATTAAATAAATTTAGAGTTCTTATACAGTTACAGAATTGATTTCAGATGGTTTTCAAACAACACACCATTTAAATGAGAAGTTCTGTAAGCGATCTGAAACCATGTTTCCCATCAAATTTTGCATATAGATTATTTGCTGTACGTACAATTGATGCCGTGATGACCCCAAATACAAAGAAGGAAATTAGAGAGGAAGTTATTGCTCAACGATTCATCAGAAAATTCCCCTTATTAAACACATAAATTCACAGGGATAAGTGGGAAGACCTACGAACAGGAAGGAAACTGAAGCCTTGAGATAAATGTGCGTTTAATCGCAAGGCCACCGCCCCATACCCAGCATCCGGAGTCAGCGCGCAGGTTTCCGTCGTCGTAGGAAACTGAAAATGGCTCGTTCCCGGTACAGGACACCCAAGATATCGGGCACGAGCGACTTTCACGATTATAATTATAAGAATAACAAACTTCTACAGCAGCTAAAGAAACCCATCTCTTCTTCACAGTCTGGCTGTAATGAGAAGCAAAAGTGAAAGCATGAATTTCCCTAGTGATTCTCGAACAAAACCTTACGGATAATCCCTGAAAGACAACACTATTTTTAAATGAAACCTAATATTTCAAGTGAACGAATGACCTGTTTTTTTAGCGAACAAAACAGCGTGAACAGTCGTTCACATAATTGTGGATCGGTGTGCATATTTTCTCCTTACTTTTTAATTAACCACAAAAGCTTACAACTAAACTCTGATTTATAGGGTCCATCGGCCCAAAGTTATACGCACCTAAATTGGCCGCCTAAAAATTGAGCATGCCACTTTAGTATAACTCGTGAAAAATAAATTCTGTTCAAACCACTCTAATTTCAAACGCTGGATTCAAACGTACAAAACTGAGTTGAAATCGGTGACAAAATTGAGCAAAGCTCGCATTAAAATTTAAGTCGCGAATTCAAAAGGGGGTGACTTAAAATATGAGGTGGCGGTAAAATCTCAATGTCAGATCTCAAACCTTCAGTTGAGACGAAGAAGGGGCCCAGCGAGCCATATCGTACTAATCCTAGTAGTGCTACACGTGAGAGCAGGTGCTCGTACAGCCACCATACGAGTATGTACATCTATTATAGCTCCGTTGCGTCTGTTGCCAATTTTTGAAGCCCTGCCAACTTCCCCTGCACAGGGACACAAAAATCTGTGCCACTTGTCCAACTCGGTCTCGCCTGGGAGAATGTACACAACTGCCTTCACGCTGCCAAACTGGTGCACCAACCTAGTCGAACTTTATCGCCGGAACATCTATACTATCTATAGTTTTCAACTTTTAAGTAATTTCATTTATTATTTAATACGTTTATACAAATATAAAAATGAGGCTTGGTTGTATGTACATATCTGGTATTAAATGTGTACATCGAGGCTAGACATAATATACTTAAAACGAACTCCTCGTTGTCAAAATCAAAGCCCACACAAAACACAAGTGCTCAGGGCCAGTCAAAAGCAATAAAGCCTTTCTAATTTACTGTAAAGGGCAAGATAATCGGGTACCCATTTTCAAATTTTTCAATATTTGAAATGTTGCTTTAAAATTTTAGCCCATATAAATATGGGAATAGGTGATCATGATACAAAATAATAAATACAACACAGTAAATTAAAAGGGTTCATTATTTTTCACTCCCCCTGTATTCGTGACCGTTTATATTAGATCACTAGGCAACTTTTCCCCAGTTGAGGGCTGCGGGCCTGGCTTTACTGACGGGGTTGAGACCGTGATCAAATAAACAGGTGGTTTCGAATGACTGAAGAAATACAAATGAAATAAGGTATTAAATATTGATAATTAGTTCAAGCACGAAAACAAAACCACCTAATGCCGAAATTAGGGATCCAACAAGCATAATCCAAACATATGGAGCCAATCATTGAGCCAAACATATGGTCAAAAATATGGTAGACGACGGGCTCCAAAACTATTAATATTTGATTCAACTTGAATAAAACCAACGTCTACGTAAAATAGATAGTAACAAACAACTGTGCACATATCGTACGTATCAAATAACCAGGGAACTAATTAGCCAAGGGCAACAAAAAAGATTCGAATGGTGTGGGATTGCCCAAGTATTAAGGTAGAAGTATCTTATCTGTAATGGTTACGATCCTGGTGCAGAGGTCTATGAGTTCCATTGAGAAAGAAGGCTTTATTTAGTCTAGAGAGCCACCGATTGCCGGCTGCGAGGGTCGCTTCATTGTGTACGTCTCTTATCAGTGGAGTGCAGCTGAGACGGCTGCTCGTGTTCCCCACATCCACTGTGACCGGTGACGAGCGCTCTGCATGGTCGCCATTAGCACAGCACTCCAAGTCATAAATTTCACTCAACTCTTAGTGTAGGTAGGTAACCCACGAACTCTTAGTGTAGGTAGGTAACCCACGAACTCTTAGTGTAGGAAGGTAACCCACGAACTCTTAGTGTAGGAAGGTAACTCACGAACTCTTGCTACAGGAAGGCAAATGCGTAGGTTTAGCGTTTATGTGAAGCAATCATCGAGTTCATCAACCCCGAGTGCCTGAAAAGGTCCTTCATTCGTTACGAGCAGGGAAAGCTAATAGAGATAGAAGGGGAGCAAGCATTTATTATGCCCGTTAGGGGACCTGTGGATGTTGTAGCGATATCCAGATGCAACCAGATAAATCAGGTTACCCGGCACCATGCGAGCTGTACCATGCATCAAGTCATGGTGTGAACACACGCACAGACGAACCACACATGTCTACAACTGAATTTTTCGTTCCACAGGCCAGACTTTCTAAGGTTCGCACTTTTTCACTTGTTTAGCCCGGGATTCAATGGAACCTGTTATGTTCTGCCTTACGCACCCTCATCACATCTAAATAGTGATAGATAAATAATAAAATACGATTTTTAATAATTTAGGATCATTCGATACTGCTCTTTTAAGAGACTTTTCATAGTGGCCTGGTATTCGGGAGATTTTTCATCTGGCAACCTGTGAAGAACCCAGCCCACGTGATCCAGCAGTGCAGACCCGCCAACTTATCTCTACACGGAGGCGTGGTCACCCTCACCAGCCAATCACAGCCATCGTATCACTGATCTTCGAAGAGCCAGAAAAACAGGGAGCCAATGGAGGAAGTTCCTTCAATGGTACTAAGGCGTTCATAAATTTCATCTGGAGCAGGTACACAGATGGATGAAGAGCGAAGTAAAGTGCACGTGAACTAAGTGGTGATTGGTCCAAGGGATCAGTCTCACCACGTGCTGGCACTGTGAACAAGTAATGTGAAGCACGGGAGTGTCAACACGGAATTGCACGCCTGCAGTATATACGCGAACGCACTCAAGGCATGTGAAGGCAACCACAGCATATGTTCACGGAGTCTAACGTTCCTGAATTACAACTCTCGGACAAGACAACGAACCGTTCACTGTCCTCGAGGAATCTCCGTACAAGGACATGGTTAAGGCATTTAATTCTCCTTTCCGTCGACCACAAAAATCGGAGAACCAGACGTGTGAGAAATTGACGCGAACAGGTGGCATTAAATGGATTTTTTAAAGACTTTTAACGCATTTGCGTTACTTGAAAGACAACCATACCGCATTATTCCCAAAAACAGGCTCGCAGAAAAAAAAGGAAAGCAGATCGAACAACTTCAGCACAACTTCTATCCACAGACCACAAAATTGAAGGCGTTTTCACGCACAACTTGTGTGGTGAAGAGTGTAGGCTGTGTGTCTTCCATGCGAAAGGCAATTTAAGCTAAAAAGGTTAGACTTCCGCAGTGTTGCGAAGCAAGATAATTCCTTAGCGTAAGATCGCTGAGAAGCATGGAGAATCGGTAAGCAGCTAGCAAGTTCTCTTTGGGAGAAAAAATGGATGTACGGACTCTGACAACACTGAGTGTTTTCTTAATTAATCTTAAAATTCAATTTAGAACATTACGCACACATCCGATCATCCTCATAAGAAGTAGAGTAGTGCAACTGACATAAGGGCACACAAGCAAATGAGCTCAACTTATACGAACGCAAACGATGCCGTGATCAATTTATTGATTGTTGAAGGAATCGAAGTAACCGAATACATTAAAGCTAGTCACCGCCAACAAACTTACCAAAATAAATCACTCAGTTTTGTTAAGGGAGAACTGTGTGCATTCATAAATCATTTCTAGATGAACTGACCATGGATGGACGACATTAACCAAACATACCAAGCTTACAGCTTGAAATTAGTGAAATTTCTTTGGTGCGTACGTCAATGACACATGACGCAACCGCTAAGCCGAGGAATTACCAGATGAACTCCATATCATATCAGCACACGAGAATTAAATGAACACAGCAATTGTACGGGGGAACGAGGGCAGGAAACCGTCCATGACGTAGTCTTTCGAGTGACTTCATGAGCAGGTATACCTGATCATGACGTTAGAGAGGTTCATGACGTTAGAGGGGTGAAAGTCTAGAACTCATCGATGCCCTTTTTCCTAAGCAATGTTATACAGTACAATATCATAAATAAGCGACGTGATACAGTAAAGAAAATTTAGCCACGAATCTGTGCTATTTCACCAGCCTTGTAATAAAATCAAAATGGCATTAGCTCAGAGCAACTAACACCTACCTACCACAAAATTCAATTTTTACACAATTAATTCATGCCCACTATCTATACATATAGACACCAGGAAGATGTCTCTTATACCTCCATGAAAATATCCTCGGACAATGCGTTCCAGCTCAGCACCATTGAAAAGGTCTGGTTTTGTGGTCATGCATCACGTCAAAGCACGATTGCATAAGTGACAGCAATACTGCAAGTTCCCAAGAGAAGTCCCAGACACGGAATCTGCTGCGCAGTTGTCGCCTGCCTCACGAGAGTTGTGTACTTGGTCCCAGTCCAACTTTTTCGCCAGAGCATCTACAAGTACATGTAATTTTTGGTATAAAGAAGCTTTGCGTTTCAGGGGCTCATGAATTAATATCTGACAAGTAACAACCTTCGAGAATAGGAAAACGTCAAAGAACAAGCGCTATGGAATCTGATACAAAAGAATGACCTATGAATTAATAATTTTCTTGAGTTTTGTGGTAGCTGCTGAATTCAGCTTGAAGAAATTGAAGGCTTTGGCACAAGGCGTGCCGGGAAGAAAGAGAGGTAGCGAAGTTTCAGGCGGCAGGGCGGAAGATAAACTTCGTCTGCATAGTTTGAAATGATTGAGGTTACCACAAAACTTTTCCGAAGATGACATTGATTTCGTGAGTAACGAAATACACGAAAAATAGAGTGAACTCGCGCAGAGCTCACAGATTTTAGAAGGAATCGATGAGGGAAGTTGACCCCTGGCTTTCGCTGGCACTGCAGGGCAAGGCATGGAGGCAATAACAATTACTGCACATTCTCACTACCCACACCCAGAGAGGACAGCGGCTCACTGACACCTGCATGAGTGAAGACAGGGCTCACTTCAAAAGATGAGCCTTTTTTAACAGTTTTCTTTCCATCACAAAAAAAAATATTGGTGGTAGAAAACCACAGAAAATAGAGGACACTTTATAAATTAGGTAAGGTGTCATGTTTTCTACACATGTTGGTCTTGATCGTTTTTCGAACTGGTTACTTCATGAGAAAAACGCAATGTAAATAACTTCAAGAAAATTCTCCTTACATCCGGAAATATCCTGTCTTTTGGAAGGTCCGTGGCAGCCAAAGCAAGCGGAGGAATCACTTTATGGTGGCAGGATTTTTTATTAATATGGCGGGAGGGGAAGAAAGGGGGAAGCGTTGAAGTGGACATCTTTGGAGGTGCCCCGGCCCAGAAAAGGGGATTCTACCGCATGCCCCGGCCAAAGGTCAGGCTGCCACGCGCCTGTTGCCACACAGTCACAGAATGTACTCCGCACACCTACGGCGCAACTCTCTCAAGACATTTGCTAGTTCACCAACAGATTGGCCCTTTGCGGTTATTTTCTAACTAGCCAACAACTTAACCCTTTACTGCCCAGAATATTTTCTAACTAACCAATAGCTTAACCATTTACTGCCCAAGATAATTTGTAGTTGACCCACATCTTGACCCTTAATGCCCAAAATATTTTCTAGCTAACCAACAGCTTAACCCTTCACTGCCTAAGTTATTGTCTAGCTGTAACTCTAGTAATATTTGCTGATAAATAGCGAGTTTATCCTCTAGAACCAATGCTATGATATAAAATGCTGAAGGTGAAACTCCAAAGAAGCCTAAAGCGTAACGCTGGCGCCGCATGCTCCGACACAGCAGAACTGTCGTGCGAACTGAAGTAGACGTCCCTCCCAACAACAGCAGGATCGACCAAAAGAAACAAAAAGCAAGAAATTTTCTCAGCGTACAAGCAGAAATTATGAAAAAAAGGCAACAATAAATTTTGGACCTTGAATATGAAAAATCAAGTTTAAAACGCCATACAATTTCATGGGTCATATGGTAAACGATAGCACAGTATCTTTTCGCTGCCCTAACGATAAGCTTGTAAAATATTTGATAAAAATACTCGAGAGGCAAAAAATATGCACAACTATAGATGCTCAGACGGGAAAGTTAGACTGGGAAAAATACAGGATGAGTATATCATTTTCGTTTTTCTCTTAAAAGAAAACAAGCTCTTACTAGCCGTGAACATGCTGCGACCACAAGAAGTAAGCAGCGCCTCTAAATTTCGAATTTACACTTCTTTTATCACGCATACAGAGCATGTTGAGTAACAAGACTGAAAACAGAACCTTATCAGAACGACGAACGAGCTTCATAACACTAGGAACACAGCAGCGAGCACGCCACGAGCAATAAACGTTGGTTGCACCACGCAGCACGACCACAGTTCGGAGAGTGCCGACAACAGAGCTTATTAACGAAGCTTCCATTAGGCTCCTCGGAACATAAGTTCATAGTCAGGAAACGAGAGCTTAACCAATTAAAATATAGCGTACGTTCTCATTCATACTTAATGGTAACAATAACACCGAATAAGAAAAGTATTAACAGCAAGTAATGACATGTTTTATCGAATATACAGTACCTCCACAGTGAAATGACCTGTACATGTGATAAAAGTAAAATAAAACTCATTTATTTGACTTAGAATTTTCCTACCTCGTGATTTCTAGCCGTACATTCAAAGGAATCGCATTCGCATCAGTAAGTGGACAACATTTTCGTTTCGAATTTTGTTTCTGATGCGAATGACTTACACTAACTGATTTCTTAGAAAACAGTAAAGTTAATTGGGGACTAATCTTCTTTTAAGAATGTGTTAATGTGGCACCTCAAATAATTATAGGAAAAATATATAATTTAACAAGAAAGTTAACACCGAGCTTCTATAAAGTACGGTAATTCATTAGACAATCTATACGTATTCCTTCGGAAGCTTAACATGTACAACCATTCAACACGAAATTCTCAACTTCGAATTCTAGGAAGGTGGCTTGATAGCCAGTGCTTATCTGCCTGTGGTAAAATATTAACTGATTACAGTATCGCACCCAACGTAAAGGTACAACTCTCAGTATGATCGATTAACTTTCATGAAACAATGCCATACCGTAGCACAACGATGATTTCCATTGACAAAGAAGTATGAATGCATTTGCTATTCTACTCGAGCACGCAATTAAATGGGAATCATCATGGGCCCGAGTAGGACACGAATGATGATAAGGGCCAGATCACTCCAGGTGAAATATCCACCTAAAAAAGACAACAAAATTTTGTAGAACATAATTTTTGCATTTCAGATTAGACCGATGAGGCTAGACAAATCTAGTGTGAAATCATTTTCTCACTCTAACGCGTGGTTTTAATCCTCTTATACAATGCATCAATTGACAAGTATTTGGTATTCAAACCGACATCGAGACTAATGCTGTAACTGTTTTTTCGTGCGTTTTAAAATGACCACAGAGTAGCATTGCAACTCCAGTACAGTACTACACACCTCAGTAGCACTGACAATCAAAATTACATCAGTTTGCATTCATCTTTGACCTCAATCGTATAAGTCTACCTGATGAATACATAAATTACGTTGATAAAATAATGGCAGCCTAGTCTACAGACAGATAAAAGAAGCACATGGCGCCGTCAGTGTCAAGTATTTGACATTGAAGGTTCATTGGTACACAGACACTCGAGAGACCTACCTGCAAGAGAGATAGAGAGCTGGTCAGATACATAGAGGTCCCAAAGCCTTGGCCAATCGAGCAATTGAATGCAAGTGCGCAGTAAAAAAATCAAACACAAACAAGCACTCTTTATTCCAACTCGGCAACAGGCAACACAGGAGATTAGGCAAACATTGCCATAAGACGCGTAAAAAGCTTCCAAGTCAAACGCGCGAGGCCGCGTCAAAAAATTACGCCAGATGTGACATGCACAACACGAAACAGATGCAGGGCAAATGCTAACAGGCGGGATCGAAGCAGCAGCAGCAGCACGCTGTTCTTGGGGGTTTACGCCCAACATTGCTTCAGTGTTCGGCTGGAAAAAAACATTCCATATAAGGTCTTCGAGCGAACATACCTTGTAATTTGAAATAATTTCTTATTTCAACGTTACTGATGTTGATGGTTTTTCTCACCAATATTGACAACGAAGATGATCTAGAAAACTCAGGCTTATTCCTACCTTAAGCTAGCGTTAGCTTACTACAGTTAGGCGGCAGCGACTCTACACCTACGCGTGTTCAATCATTCTATTCCTTTTAAGTTGCGTGTTAGCACAGCAAGTTAGCCAAAAGGAAGCGACAATGAAGAATGTATAATCATTGAGCCATAGCATCCATGCCGACGAACGACTGAAAAGTCGAGAAAATCTTGGAATGGAAATACAACCCTACGATGCAATTCATACAATACCATACAGGCCGTAGCACCTGCACAGTTGATCGGGTACACAAGGATCCTGACCTAGCCTCAGCAAGCAGGAGTCCAGTCTAACCTCGAGACGCGAAGTAAAAATAAGTCAATGTATGTATCCGTCATCCAAACCATCAGCGTGACGATAGCAGGATATGGGACGAGGACTTGCAGCCTTCGGGATGATGCAATTAGTGATAAGAAAACACATGCGCTATTTAAGGAACACCGCAGATACTTAAAACTGACCTTCAACGCGGCGTGACAAGTCGGCGGCAACAGGAGCATCGAAGCGAAAAAAGCTAACCACGGAAACGTCACTAAATGACAGAAAAAAACAAGTGTACTTCGCTCGAAAATGAAGGATTACTTCGAATTGGCAGGCTTGCTAGCGTGGCCTTGCCTCTCGAGTGGAGCCCTTTATTACGCGATGGTTCTACGCGCGTACGAGCCAAGTTTTGAGGCCAGCAAGGCGCTCAAAATGTGGTAAATGTACCGTTAACGGGCAAATTAGGTAGGCGAGCAAACAATAACAGCAAACGTGTGGATTTTTCTAAGGGACTTGCATACAATGCCAAACTCTACAGCAGAAATACACGAGGAAATATTAATTTCTNATTCGGCCTAAAAAAACATGCAAACTAGCCGTAGTACGCGAGCGATTATAAGTCGGCATTTGACAATTTAATACTGCTTTACAGCCTTGCACACAGTATATGATCAACAAACTAAATCTCGATTAAAAAACACGTAAATATGGTCACATCTTACGGAGGGAAAATCGAAATTTAGTTTACTTTACAGTCAACTGATGACAGTGAAAACCTACCTGCGAGCTGGGAAGCACCACTGAAAAGAACGAAGACTAGGTCATTTCCAAATTACAGCCCGGAGGCACAATGACAAGACACACGCAACTCACTTCAGTTTCTTCCGCGTTGACACAGACACAGGCGGCTCTCCTGATGAAGCCCTCCTTGTCTTTGACGCGCTTACGCGGGCTGCCCCCACACGAATTGGTGCAGTAGGTGGTGTGGAAAGCGGACCCGGGCAGCGAACTGGACAACAAGTCCGAGTCAGAGGCGACGAGATCGGCGGCTTGAGGTAAAGATTGGGGTCGGAAGGACGGAGGGCTGGCTGGGGAAGGGGGCGAAGGAATGGATGGAAGGGACGACATAGAAGACGAAAACGAAGACGAGAGGGATAACGAATCGTCTTTCCAAGGCTCGGATCCAAGCATCAAGTCCCGGCACTTCATGTACGGGACAGTTGTAGGAGCAACCGTTAAACTTCCTTTTCTAGCCGAGAACTCAGTGTTGGACGATGCAGACCCCACCTGGGCCACTCCGTTCGTAGATCCTGACTTCACCTGCTCCGCCATTTCTCCGTTGACAGGCACCCGAGGTTTGTCTTCGCTCTCAGAGGTCACATTGGAGTCCATGCTAATGTACGAATCGCGAGTCAGGGAATTTAAATTGTTGTTGAAGGTGTCAAAGTTGTTGTACCTTGAATTCACAAGAGATGACGTAAAGGCTCCCATGGATTTACTTTCATTGGCATGAGATATCATGCGAGATTCGTCGGAATGAATAGAGTTCATGATAAGAGAATTTTGCACGTTGACATTGATATCGCGCAAACAGTAAAACTTCTCTTCAGGCGACGTAACTTCGAAATCAGATAATTCTGACGAGGGCGAGTACGAGGACGGCAAAAACTGACGGTCTTGATTGATAGGAGGCGTGAAACACGATGATCGGAGTCCCGGAACGGAAATATTTGCCGATGACAGAAACTCGGCTTTCAATGATGCCATAATGGAACAGAACTTAGAATGGATGTTCGTGATAGAAAACACCGTTGTCCTTCTGAGTGATGCATGTGATGATCCAGGGTTAAGTAATCTTCTTGGTACAAATAGGTTAAGATATTTGAACAGATAACTTGCAAATTAAAAGTTTTACTCCTATCGGAAGTAAATAAACACTGGCTACGTTCACAAAGCCATAAAATTTAATATGTCAGTATTCACTATACGAATACATCAACATATATCAGTCTGATGAACATGACTAAACCAGTCTCACTTAGAAGACGCAGACTTAAGCCGCTTATAATCACTCGACTCTTTATTCAGATGAGAGTGATAAACAACTCTATTCGAGGGCTAGCGCCAGACTGAACGCACCTTGTCTCTGTGTTCATGTTGCCAACTTGGGGGACGGATAAATTTTCTTGAAAACGTATTGAAGATTCCTTGAACAGAAGAAAATTTCCCAAAGCATCCTTTTGGGGTGTGATAAATTTAGAAATTCCGTTGTGCGGACCATTATTGACATTTATTTAATTTTATTACGTACTTAAATATATTTTTACTGGATGAACCACGCAATAGTTTACAATAGTTAATGCAGAAGAAAACTCTTGAGCATCAGTAAATTTCATTTGGGCTGGCAACACTGACTAACGCCATCTGGGTGGTGTCGCACGACTGACAATCTTTTCCCATGTATCTAAAATATTATTTGAAACATTCATTTACCAGAAGTTATTTACATTTGACGTGGTAATTGAGTCAAACAAAAAATAATAAATAATTAACTAAACTCAGGAAACATTACTTGTTTGCTCTAACAAGTTTCACTGTTCCTAGGGACATCTATGAAGAAAAAATATAGGACTTTTAACTCGGGGTAAATTCTTGTTTTAAAATAAAACCCAAGTTCATACATGGCTGAATAAGTGACAATAACTGAGTAAGTAACTCGAAAATAAGAGATAGATACAGCAAAAATGGTTTGAATAGGTAAATGAAGTAAAACCCAACATGGATATTCATGTAATTATACATTTTCGTATATCGGCACACACAGACGTAAGTTACACAGATCCTTTTAATGCTTTGCGAAAAGGTAAGCTTACAGAAAAAGTATGTAAGCCAAATTCGTCCTGCATACTTTATAACGAGGATTCTGATTTATGTTTGGAGGCCTGGATTCCAAAATTTAATGCGTACAAAGGGAGCGATTTGACTCTTTGGCAATACGGAATCATTAATTTATTTCAGTATCTTGTAACATGAGACTGGTGACAATAGTGTAGAAACTGTATCATGAATACTTTGGTCTTCATGAACGAGGAATGGCTCATTTTAATAGTTTTAAAAATAAAATCTTCTGAAGATAGTTGATGAAGGTCGGGCGATTTAAAAATCCCTGTGTATGTTAGAGAGTTGTTGGCGCGCTCAAGAATCTTACTTTCCTTTAGGCTTTCTGGTGGACGAGTTACGGTCGAGGACTCGCTGTGGTCTCCAAGAAGACGTTCATTAAAGAGACTATGGCGGACATTCCAGCCCCGTGGTCGGCTGGCCGAGGTGTCCCCAACGTAGGCTCGTTAAATTAAATCCTTGGAAAGATGTGCTTTCAAATGAAAGTTTCCTTTTTTCCGAATGGTTAAGGTTCTTAGGTCATACACTTTGCTGCCGTTAATGAAACAACAAAACTGCCTTTCGAACAGTATACAGGCTCCATCCGGTTTTGATGGAGCATGAATTCTCTGCAAAATGACAGGGTTGTTGTCTGCAAAAGATATTTAGATTTACACTGATTCAAAAAAATAAGTGAGAAATTCGAAAGATTAGTTGAGACCCACATTCGGATGTGTTAAGTGGTCATTCGATTAATGATTAATGTGTGCATAGTATACTCAGAATATGAGTTCCTGCGACTTACAGAAGTATGATAGAAAACCTTGAATTTTTATGGTTAATTCAAGATTTTCAAACTGCGCAGACAGGCTTCTCTGTACCAAGCTGCACTTTCACTTTCACACTTCAAAATTGACAATTTTTTTGGATAACATACGTAAGTCACAGACCGGAAGCATCTCATTTCCTATTTAATAAGTTAACGAGAGATACATCCATACGTATATCTAAATTCAAGTTAATTACTAAAATAATAAACATAGGTTCATTTTTAAGGATGATTCATTGTTTTTGGATAAATACGGAAGTGTATTTATAATGAATGACTTCAGCGGCCCCTGGCCTAGTTATCAACGGCGTCACGCCGCGGCAATGCGCTGCATGTATACCAAGCGCGCCAGGCTGCAACACAGGGGTGGGCACCGGAAGGAAAAATATCGGTCTACATAGACGCTTCCTTAAAATCTAAGACGGCCTGTTCTTCAGTGATAACAAACGTTCAAGTATCGTTTTATGTAAGATGAACTGGATTTGTAAGTCGCGTGTCGGAAATTTTTGCGCTATCGAACTAAGCCCGGAGCATTTACATATGTACTATAGCCAGGAAATGAACTGGTCTATTTGATTATGATCATCAACATGTTTTCAAATGTAACCTACATCAACATACCCTCATTCTACCAACATGACCTTGTCCTAGACCTACATCAACATACCCTCATTCCACCAACATTACCATGTCCTAGACCTACATCAACATACCCTCATGCCACCACAAGCCCCCTGCTCTAGACCTACACTTCGCCTGCATTGTAACCTCCCATTAGCATGTTGTCCGATTCTACCCAGCATCCGCTTGCCATCTACGTCTGAGCACCATTAGCAATTGCCTTTTTTGTCCTGAGTCATCAGAGATGGCTCTAAAATAACACACACTGAGTCAAGAGAATGGGATTGACACATTCGCCTAATGAATAACTCATTTTTGCATCGTCTGTTAGGGAAGAACACGGCCTGGTTTACCAGCGCAGTCTGTAGCGCAGCGCGATGTCCTCGACAGCAATGAAAATGTTTCTTGCGTCAAGTAGTGCTGACCTGTACCAATAAATACTGACCTGCGTATCATGTAATGAAGACCTGTATCATTAAATGATGACCTGCACGTTGTACAACTAGGGTCTGTATCATGTCATAACGACCTGTGTCATGTCATAATGACCGTTATCATGCAAGAATGACATGTCTCATGCCATAACGACCTGTGTCATGTCATAACGACCGGCATCATGTAACAATGACCTGTGCCATGCTACAATAACCAAACTCATACAACAATCACCTTTACTAGGCAACAGTCACCAATATTATACAATAAGGACCTCCAGTACGTAACTGGCACGTCTAATTCTCGTTAACAATCTTCGCTGCGATGTCCTATTTTGACAAGATGCATCGCTTCTTTCCTATGATGAGCCACATTTATCTGAGAACACGCACTCTGGCGAGCACTAGTGTAGTGAAGTATGTAAGAACATCACCAACCCTGGCCACTCATAGCGTCTATAGGTCGGTAGATCATTTGCCCTTTCCTTATCGACGACTATGACATCATTCATGAACTACAATCTGAGACTATCAGCTGTCATTGCTCTCGGAGAGTCAGATTACATTTCTTCAGCTAGGACTGGCGTACAAAGTGTTCTCCAAGGATGAAGAATGTTAAAAGATCGTGCACATCTGTTCAAAGGTACATTGCATAAGGCACAATTAGAAATTGGATCATGGGTATACATTCTTTAACTTGGCGCTGGAGCAGTAAGCTGTATACTTGAGGCAGCGACCTTCAATTGATTACGCACTCATCAGTGATACGTCCACTCTGTACAGCAAATTATTGCTTGCTTCATTTAAACATACAGGGAGAGAACTACTCTGAAGAACTTATCAACTAATGAAGGAATACAACACCCAATTGAATCTTGCGCCGTTGAATGGTTGTGTTGCATTGCACGTGCGCGATGGAGGTGTGTTCGCCTACACTCATTGTTTTTATTGTGGTATTGTCAAAGTTTACTAAAGCTCTTTCAATTACAGAAAGAATAACGTTTTAATTTTTGTAGCCGATATAATACGCTATAATTTATTTGAATGATTAGGAAGTCATCAATTTAATTATAGTCACAAATCTGAGCAGCTGGAAAAAACTTATAGTTAGAGAGAACATTTATAAATTTCATATCTCTTCTCGCATTTTTTACCCCTTAAGGTGGTAATGAGTCGGTAAGCATTGTTACTCTACTCAAGACCGTCGGTTTTAGGATCAGAATGAGTGAATGCATTTGACCTTTCAAACTGTAGACGGTAAGGCCTAATTCTTGCAAGGTGTGCGAAAAAAATTGACTGCCGAAGTGGCCAATTAAGCTAAGCGTTAGGGGGTAGAAGCCCTCAATGTCTCAATTCAATTGGAGAGAACAAAGAACTTGCAGTTGCTCAAGTAAATAAATACACATGTTTTGCGTTCCAGACTACCGCCCGATAAAGCTGTTCCAGGTAGGTCGTATCCTAACTTTTAACAGGGAGTACTGAAAGTAGAAGAAACATTTCAACACTTCAACAATGGATCAATATTGAAGTCACTTCCTACACTTCTCTCCTTTCACCTACATAAATATACGGAAAAATTGCGTTTGAACTTATGTGCCAACAAAAACAATATGAACCCAGTTCCTAACTATCATGTAAGCTGCATCTAACGTCATTGGTTTCGCTCAAGATACAGAAGGAAAGAAAAGCATTCATCATACTCGTCCTGTTGAAGGCAAGGACTTCATTGTACTCTACTCCCTCACACACTTGAATGTCCTCTACTCCCTGATACACTACGTTGTGCTCTATTCCCTCATACACTTGAATGTACTCTACTCCTTGATACACTACGTTGTACTCTGCTCCCTCACACACTACGTTGTACTCTACTCCCTCACACACTACGTTGTACTCTACTCCCTCACATACCTCATCGTACTCAATTTCATTTCAAATATTGTCGAAACAAAAAAACGTTCGTGCAACATTTTTTTGCACGACTACATCGTATTTAAAATTAAAATAAAATTATTCCAAATAATTTTTGCTGTAATTTACTATAATTTACTTACATTTATCGCCTAATGCTACGATTATAAAAGCGCTTGAAATAAAAACTTTTTCCTTCTGTTGACAACCAAATTCCGCAAAGAATATTCGCTAGAAATTGAAAAGTAATACAGGCTTAGCGTTAAGGTTTTTGTTCACCGGTGATTTTATTGGGAGTTTCATTTAAGGTTGCAATGTTCGAATTGAGCGTCTCTAGTGTGCTGCCACGTGGCCCACCATGGTGAACTGCTCCATGGTGCAGTGCCAGCAAGTATTCTGCTCAACACAAAATGAAGTGTGTGAGTGAGTCCATAAGTCTCAGAGAAAAAATAGTATTCGTCATACAAGAATGCCTTCATATTTCAAAACACCAAGTTTTCGCCCTGTTACATAAATTTGGTGCTTTCTAAAGAACACGCTTCATGACCAGCACTCTCCTACACCAGGTTAATGGGTTCATGATTCTCGGTATAAAAACATTAGTCTCTCAGAGCACGAAATTGACTCACGTTATCAGACTTCGATTGACAGGCGACTATGTTTCAACGGTCACAGAAAAAACCTTTTGTTCAGTTTAGCGGCAGAATTACCTGAACGGTTGAAAACCTTTTCCGCATGCGTGTGTTTCAGTCGAATCAACACCCCCGAGTTAAAATGTTCACTTGTTTTGTACTAATGTTTTTTTTATGTGACAAAGGATAGCTATAAAGATTGCGAAAGCTCGTTAATCCTACCTGTAAATTTAAATATTTTCTATGCCCTTTCCAGATTCCTTAATTACAACGTAGTAGTATTTACAGCAGTTGTGGCCGCCCAGCTCTCTGACGTTGAGCTCCTTTGAGCTCATGATAACGAACGTAACTGGCAGGATTCTGATAACCAAGTGATAAGGTGATTGAACCCCTTCAGAAATTAAACATGGTTTCCAAATTTTAGCAATAGGTTTCATTACTTGCGCTGTGGAGTGTTCAGTATAAAAAATCAATTATCATACATCTCGTGTTCTCCATGTACGTTCCCAAGATCGTGCCATGAATTTTAGAAGTTTATCGAAATTTCAGTGAAATTTAATCTTTACTTGAAGCAGGCACTTGAATTTAGTTAGGACTCGAATATTTTCTGCAACAATTGATAAAAATAAATAGAAATTGTACTGCTCATTTTACTTAGGAATAGAATGAACTTCTCTTGAGGGGCCAAAGTGATTCGTGTATTTTTTTAACTGCAGACGCTGCCGATAGGTCAGCAAGATAGATGCTATGTTGAGACGTTGTTTTAGCAATGTTTAAACATTATAATCTAATTTAAATTATAGACTATCCACTGAGAACGTATGTACTAATCATTAATGAAAATAATAAAACAGGAATTAAAATAAGACTTTTGAAATACATACATACATACATACATACATACATACATACATACATTCGTACGTACATACATACATACATACATACATACATACATACATACATACATGCATATATACATACACGCTCGTACATACATAAAACATGTTGTCTACAGTTCAGTTAGTGTTTGACCGCTGTTCATTCACATAATTTAACTGTGTTTGTGATTCTATACCTCCAGTCACCTCTCTGAAGACTTGACATATCTCGCGATGCAAGGATAGTAACAACAACAGACCACATACATGCACATAAATGCTCAGTTGTTACTCATGTGTACGCTACCTATTCCTATCCTATGCTGCCTGAACACGATTCGGTCATCATTCTTATCATCCGACTACGTAGTGAAGAGTAGCTGTTGGTCAAAAGGCTTGATTTTGCTATCTGTGAGAGCAAGAAAGCTATCAGCCGCAGTCTTTGATACCGATGAACAACACATCTTTTCTATCTCACAGCGTGCTGTCCAGGTTGTACATCATCACCTCTCCATCTCAATGTAATCAAAGAAGATGCTTCTTATTCTGTGCTCAACTGTTATGGTTAGAGTGTGGGTATCATGTTCAGACAAGCATAAAAAGTATGTGATTAATTCCGAACTCCCGTTCAGGGTATAAGTGAGCAAATGTTAAATATCACTCGAGGACGCGCAGTTAGCCGATAGTTCTTTATAAGAAACGTATCTTTACCGTTGTATGTTATAACTCCACAAAAGACATATTCAACAGATAGCCAGATCGTGTTTCTGGTAGCAAGCCGACTTGATCTTCCTCATCATAAGATGAACAGGAATATTGCACCAGCACGAACGGTATCCCTGCTCCAACCAAGGCTTTTTGTTAACTTTCTTCATCGATAAGGCTTAAATCGAATCTATTTATGCTGGTGTTTGTGAGTCGCCTCTTAATATTTTCGCAGTTTAAAACTTGTCTATAGCTCTATTTCTTAGTGTATCAGGCTTCTACTGAGTATTTGTGGAGCAAGAAGTACAATTTCAGGGTCTAGAAGATGTTGGCAAATATTACGGCTATGAAATAACCTAGTTTACCAAACACTTTGACAACAAATAGAATCTATAGGTCTACTCTTCGCGTTGTTACAACTGGAAAAACTGGAAACTTTCTTCGGGTTGAATTTATTGTTTAATATTCAGAATAATTTTCCCAGATGTTTGTAGATCTGCTTGAGGAATGATCGCCCGGCATTTTACCCTTGTGGTAGCAGAGCGAGAGGATCTTAAACTCGACGATTCGAAACGTCTATCTCAATTTCTGGTGATGCGTGTCATATTTTTTGCCGACTGCTGTAGTCTTAAAGACTTGATGACAGCCCTGGTTTTGAAGATCCGTCGACAGCCCTGATTTTAACGTAACGCACCGACCGCCAGGGTCACTGCGATTTACAGACAGCCATAATTTTGAACATTCACTGATAGCCTCGGATTTGAAGATTCAGTGTCTGTTGGAGCAGAGTCGCCGTGGTACAAAGGCGCTAGCCTGCCGGAAACTCTATGTCTTTTTGCTGTGCGTCTAAGCTAAAATGCTCTAAAATAATAGACACTTTAACGTAGCTTCGAAGCCTCTTCTGAAGTAGCAACAAAATAAAGCAATCCTATTGTCATTTATACATACGCTATACAGATAACTTGCATGAACATTAACATATCTCACGCACGCGATGAACAGCCAAATGTACGTGCATGTGATGGGGTGTGGTGAAGTCATCGCCTAGCTTAGAATAATTGATCATTTATTTGTAAATGGTCAATATCCGACGGTCAATCAATCGACCTGAAAACGTAGAAATTTTAATTTCATCAACATCAACGGTGACGATCAGACAATGTCCTGTTATCGATTGTTCCCGAGTATTTCAAATAAAGAACGTAAATAGAAGGTAGAATAAAACGTACATGAGTGATATATGTCCGGTTAACAATCTTCTTCGTTCATCACATTTTCTACGGTAAAATCAATGTGAAATTATCTAAATCAATGAAAAGTGATGCTTGATGTTTTGAAATGAGATAAAATTTGTCCATGAGCAAAAGTTGATTTATTCAAAAGCTGTCATGTAAGTTCTGTTAAATATTTTATGAATACCTACAACCCAATGTAATTTAATTATGTGCAATATCCCATCCGTTCCTTAAACCATTGTTTTTTTCTGCGAACATCGACGAGGCTCGCTTCTGGGGACAAAATCCTCTGTTCTGTAAAACCTCAGCTCTGTTTTGATTTCCGGAACGTTACGGACAAGCTTTGTTGACATTCCGCATCGCAGTAATATTCCTTACGTCAAAAGTTATTTTCAACATCCCTGGATATACGTACATTCTGTTAGTGTTTAGGTTTGGGTAGCTACAGATTTTTGAAATGGTAGGGTTATTTAATTTCATACTGACATTAATTTGCACTCATTATTTACAAAATTGCGTAACCATTCATGAATTAAGAAGTGTTGTGAAAATTGCACTCTTCGATGAAACTCTCTAAGATCAAGGTCCGTTATACCTTTAGCGACATTAATCTGCTTACATTTATGACCGACATGCGTAACTATGTAGTATTTGAGACCTACCGAGGGTTCAGCAGGCACGAGATACAGGGGGACTAGAGTGGGAGGGACATTGCTTGGCAAGAAATTGGGCAGTATTGAAAGGTTTCAGGCGTTAGGGAAGAATTTTAATTGGCAGCGTTCAGTTAATAAATCAAAGATAAAGGAGATATGGATAGCGAGGGCCATTTGGAGCGAGACTAGCCAAGAATAATAAGTAGACTTCCAGAGTCTTGGGATGGAGTATGTTTGATTGTCCAAACATTCCAGAGGTGCGTCTAGAGACTAATATGACTGAGCAATTCAATCGAATTTATTAATTTTAACTCTGAATTCAAAATGCCAGGCCCAGGACCTGGCCTCTTATTTGAACAGTACGAATGGGAATATTATTTAGGAGATAAAATTAGTTGATTGACTGTAATCAACCAAACCATACCTGATAAGTCTACGGGGCTCTCCCCTCTGTTGATACGACGCATTCCGTTCTGTAGTACAAAGACAATGCATAGCGTAAGACAATGAGCCGAGATGCACTTTTATTTATCTAATATTGCAATCATTTACCTTTTCTGCAGTTGTTCAATGATTTCCAGTCCTTCATCAGGTAATGCTTTTAGGAAAAACAAAGGTTCAATAATAATGTTGCTTGCTTTGTTGCTTCATCAGGATAGTATAGTCGTCCCCCACATGGAGCGTCGGGTCGGTTCCAGCTACAACCGCTCTATCTTCTTCTCCAATGTTATAATAATCTCCTAATATTTTCCGCGCTGTTTATTTTGTTAATACCAGTCTATGCGGAAGACGACTGTAGAGTAGTTGGTTGTTGAAACCGATCTATAGCTCCATTCGTGGGACAACAGCCCTCTGATTCATTCATTTGTCAAGTTGAAAATTCTTATATGAATGGCTTAGCACACGCTCCAACAATAATCACGCTCATTCCCTAGGCTGAATTTTTCACTTTTTATAAACTCTACTACTTTTTATCTTCTGCTCTCACCAACGCATGTAGGAGCCACAGTACAGGAGACTGTACTGTGGCGTACACCAAGTTGGCTCCACATTCTTCATCGTAGAGTTGTATGACCATCTAACGAGGCAGCTCCCTCCTAGTTTTGGTTACTCCAATGTTGGTACATTACGTAGACGTGAGTACTTGTGCAACTCTATTTTTGAAGTGTTTTGAAAATTCGAGTTTGGGTTCTTGGTGAATAATACTGGGAGTTCGAGTGCAGTACTAGAGGGAAAAGTGCGTGTGTGGAGGGGAAGGAGGGGAAGGCGGTGGGGGTACAGGGACTTCTAGACGCAGTACAGTCGGCATATCGTATTTACCTTTGTTTTCGTTTCTCCTCCTGTCGTCGACTTGTGTACACATAAGTACTCTGGATTTGTTAGAAACTATGTAGTTACTCGCCGTGTGTTAGAAGTGAAGGTGCAGTGCTTGCGTTACTCCCGAGTCGCATTCGGAAATTGTAAGCATGCCGCGTCGTACTTTAAGGGCTGTTGCGTCCGCCGATGCTGTGGAGGCGGCCCGTGCTTTGAAAACTTCAAATGTTGAGGAAGAAATTGTTCCTGTGCAAGAGTTTAGTTTAGTAGAGAAACGAATTCGATTGGGCAGCTTAAGAAATGACTACGTGGAGTTGGGTGAGGACGAGCGCAACCCTAGTCCAGGTCGGTACATTGCAGAGGTTGGTTTCTGCCATTGGAGCATGTCGAGATTGCGGTTCTCCTTTGGAGTTGCGCAAGTCTACTACATTGAGGTAACTTAAATAGTTGCGTACGCTGTGTGATGTGATTGTGCACCGCGAAGCACAGAAAGTTTCGTGGGCTGCTGGCTAGTTAACTTCATTTTCCAAGGGGGAAGTTGGGTTCGTCTAGTCTTGCGTCGTGTCTGGAGTAGGCTACGCTGGAAGCAGGAGGTTGCTTCGTAGTATGAACGTTGGTAAGATGCAGCTTTCAAGATTCCATCGTATTCTATTTTTATTTATGGGACATGCGATAGGTTCTATCTTTATGGATGTGTGGCCATGGGACACATGACTGCCCCAAGGCTACGCCATCGGTGCGTATTCGGGATCTCTTTATCCGCCCCTCCCCCTCCTGAGAGCGGCCTTCTGCGCGCACCTCACGTGGTAAGTACCGCTCTATTATACTTTCGTGTGTTGTATGGCAAGAGGAGGAATCATAAATGAAAAATAATTAACATTATATATTTTTTAATTATTTCATTTTTTACTTCATTACAATCTTTATATTTATCACCATAATATTATTATTCGATAGCATTATTTGTATTTCTCCACGTATGTAACACTTCATGTACTACAAACTGTATTGATCTGTAGTGTAAATTCTATGCTTTATCTTGTAATCATAAATGGGGGTCATAATCTCCCCCCCCCTCCTTGAGGCTCGCCCCTTAATTTTTGCAACCCCCTCAAAACAGGTGCTGATGTTACAGATTGCATTGGGCCACATGCGTTTTACAAGTACCGTTTTATTGCCTGACAAGTCTCTTTCTATGCTATTTCTTTCTAATCACTTTTGGTTATGTCAATATAAGATCGTTTTTCTTATATATGTCTCTCCGGTGAAATTGAAATTTGCACATTTGTAAGCCTAAGGCTACTTAATGTTACACACGTCATTCGACGCGGAATTTATTTGCAAAGACGAATAAGAGATAGAATTATATTTCTTAGAAAACTTCCAAAGTTATACTCGAAAAATTGAAACAAATTTTAATATTTTTCAGTAATTCTGGGTGTGCACTTTGTTCTCTGCACTGGAACGCATCAAATAAGACCTGCGACGTCCTTCTAGTGCAAGAATTACGTGACCAGTAGCATTTTCAAAATTGTACCTCATTTTCTTATATTTTAAATATCATATTTTTTTCAAGAAGTCGACAAATTTCCCGCGAACACAAAGTGTTTTTGTCGTCGAATTACACACGTGGGCCAAACTTGGAACAGATCCGTTCCGTGGGAAATTTTTTTTTCAAAGTAGAATATTTCCCTGAACTTCGTTTGAGCCTAAGCCCCTGGTTGACCAACGGTAGCGCTTTCTGATCGGATGTGTCATATGTAAGTTCTAGGAATTCTAGGGAATTAAGATGTTTTTGTGATGTCCTGTGAGCACGGTGATTAATTCGGAATCTCTTTACATTTTGTTCATATGACGCGAAGGACATGTTTTGATCCATTGTAACGTAGGAATTCTTTAATTAAGTATACTTTTTGACCTTCTCCGTGCTTCTCTTCTTGTGCGTAAAATTTCATGGCTCAAGTAAGCCCTTCTAAACGAAATAATTTGCTAACTGGAATTATCCTCGTATAATCACATTACGATAACTCGATGAAATTAATTAAAAAAAGCATCATCACAGTGCCTTCACTCAGCTCGTGCCTGTAATTATTGTTCACGCTACCACTCTTTTGATGTCAATCGACGGATAAAAATTGTTCTTTACGCAGCTAAAAATAACAGCATCGCAATTTATGGTACAGAAAGAAAAACAACCCACGAACGTTCCATCCATGACAGAAAGAGTCCAAAGAGCCTGGTTGATTTGAGGGTCATGTGCACGCAAGAATGGAGCCACGTGTCACTAACGGATAGTCAAAAGTTAGTCTCCAGTTACAATAATCGTCTCCATGCTGTTATTGCGAACAAAGGCCGCCACTAAATATTGTGTACTAAAGAGATATTTTAAATTTTGACAAAATACTTTTGTTCCATACATTTTTTGCTTAGTTGATTCTCTAGTTGTCAATAAATTTTGTTCTTTTTTTTTAATATTCTCGCAGATATATGTTCTCTGAACTACCCGCACTCTTTACCCCTAGCCACAGCTCGAAATTTTCGAAACACATCAAAAATGAAGTGCAAATGCTAATGCCCAGGTATTGTATAGGTCTATATCGCTAAAATCAGCTGATCGGTGAATACTATCACGAAGCGGTTTTTTTAACATGTGCGTAATTCATGTCTGAGCTACGACTTTGAAGCGAATGAAGAGTAAACACTCATCCGGTCTGCCATAGATAACGTAATTTCCTTCAAAGCTATCGCCTTTACAGGGTGATTTTAGCTGCATGCTGAAGATATCAGGTTGTGTTTTATCTTCGACCTATTACAGATTAGGTTAGGAAAGCATGAACTAAAACCTGAAATCAAATATGTATGGATTGGATGATATGAGTCATTCTAAAGTAAGTGCTGTATCATGCGCAAAAATACACGCTATCTGCTCTAATAACACTTCCTTTCAATAACACGAGAGCTACATACGGGAAACTTCAAAAGTAAAACAAACGTGTGCAATCACAAGACCACACGCTGCAACTCAATGGACAATCAGAGCCATGATTCGAGCCTCTGAAAAAGGCATACGATGATGGCCGCCCAGTTTGTTGCTGTTGAAACTCTTGGAAAATTGGCTACCGACCTTCACGGGTGACGCGATCAGTTCATTTTATGTACACGTCGCAATTCCATCGAGTCAAACGAAGCTTGTTCCCCATGTCCCGACATTGAGTGTTCTCCCTCCGTTACTTGAAATGCAAAGCCGCGGTCTAGGAAGGCTGACCCTGCTACAGGGTCCCTAATGCAGACATTCATCATAAGTTCAAGGAGCAGGAAAACGTTTCCCTTACGTAGGATAGCGCGTCATCGCTCGCGGTCCACATAATTCCAACGCCCAACGCAGAGCATTGAAAGCCTGCCGTGTTGTTTGCCGGTGCGCGCTTCAGGGACACAGAATTTTGATGATGGGATAATATCTACTCTTATAATTTTTTTGTGCCTGCTTGAAGGTTTTTCTCGTTTATAATAAATTACCGATGAAATCGCTCGTTTTATCTCTGATAGAAGCTATATGTTAGTTTAGATGTTAGTTTTTGTTTAGCTTAGTTTAAGTGGTTTAATATCCCGAAACGATCAAGATCAAACGTACCTCGTTCATATATTTCGGTTAGTTTAACTTTTTTGTCAAAATTTTAATGGAAAATTGCCGACACTTGCAGTAAATGGAAAAATAGAGCCTTATGAGCGCACACACCTGCGTACGATACAAATACTGAATAAGGTAAAAACTCGTATGTACTGATTCATAACTGATGCATTTCGCAAACGTAAATCTTTGATTAAAATACTCCTCCATTCACGTGACAGCATCTTGCCATGATTTAGAACCTCAAATGGAATGCACTTGTAAGTCACTTTACTTGCACCTGTTATGCTATATACTGTTGTTCTAGAACTTCAAATTTTCTTTCCCTCAACAGCTTCAAAGTGTTACTTTCTGTCAAGCAGTTTCAAAATAAAACATTCGTATAATTTATATCAACGCGGTTAAATTCATGAACATGAAAACTATAGAGTCAAAAATTTCTTAAAAATTTTATTTTATATTTACTAAATAGTGTTAAGTAACGCTGGCTTGTCAGAACGTATTACCGCAGTGAGTTAAAATTTATCAGAAAATTGTTGTCCTCTCACTTCCTTTCTCATGATTTATACGGAACTTCATTTTTCTGGGAATGAAATGATGGAATACAAGGATTAATTATCGAACTCTGCATATGATAAGTTCAAAAAGAAAACTCCATGGTAGAAAATACTATGTGTAGTTAACATTGAACACTTGTTAGATTGAAAAAGATTACGATGTGTGAAAAGCTGTTAATTACTAGGTAGAGGGTCGTTAGGAACATCGTTTCCTAGAGCAGAGCTTCATATCAAGGACGGCTGGCTATAGGGAGCTACCGGGTTTGTTTCCAAACTTCACGGCCGAGAGTGTTCCATAAAAAGCTCACCATCTTGAATAGCCTTTCACGACATATATCCCTTGAGACCCACGGGCGTCACAAAGCCTACCTACATGTCCACCTCGATCCATTTTTGAAGTTTATGCACAGGTGCCTTTTAAGTTCTTGAGTCCATCTGATTACAATTTGGGTATTTCTTGCAGAAGCTTGCAATTCTTTTAAATTGGAGCTTGAATTCTACGTACTCGACTTATTATCACATGGATTTGCCAAGCCAAAGCCAAATATGAATACAAGTGTGCAACTTATTCATTCTTTTGGAAGGTACGTGTGCCTTGAAGGCATCCAGGTATGGGCAACAGACGATAATTTATTCGCAACATTACCTGATTTAAATTTTCGTGTAATAAAATGCTAACTTGATAACAGAAGTGCATTCTATTCTGCACAGCACAACAATCGTTTAGCACAGGTTTCAACGCACAACCATGCATGACTGCAGAGTGGACTTTCGAGTTTGAATTAGGGGAAATTTACAATCATTTTTCCTAATTATATTTTTCTTATCTTTTGAGACTTTTTTGTCTTTAAACTCTTGAGGGCTTGGTATGACAAAATATTCACGTTAATCTGATGTGAGTATCTTAGTGGAATTGATGAACACATCTTATCCGTAGAACACATCAATTTTCAGCTGGAAGCGCTGCATGCGTCTTTTCCTTAGAGGACCACACTACACCGCGAAGTTCAGCTCTGCACCAGCCTCCTACCAAGAATCAGACGTGGTAAAAAATGTTGCCTTGTTATTTAGGGAAGTTTCTCGTTTCAAGGTAACTCGTGCGTCAGCACCCCGCGTAGTTTACCCGCCCATTTAGATCAGAATGTTTCTTGCAGTCGTAGTATTCGCCGTGAAAAATATGTATTTTTTCTGATTAAGTATGAGAATATCTGGGTTATAATTAACGTATGAACTTTTTTTATCAAACGCTGTTGACATAATGGAAGAAAAACAAGTTGGGCGAATGTGATCGTTACCTGTGTGTACCTGTCCTAATTTACATAATCTTGTAAATTCAGACACAGTCTATGTAAATTCAGACATAGTCAGTGCCTGTGTGTACTTTTCTGAATTTACATAGTCTTGAGTTGTGTAGTTCAGTGTTTAACTTGAAGGATACAGTCAATATTATTCATGTTCCAGTTTTCAAAAGAGGATTTTTCAGATTTTTATCAATTTTTCACTCCAGATGAGCACAAAATTTCAATCGGTTTCAAAATTTCATAACATTGATACTTTTTTCTAAGATAAATGTTCTGAGTTGACGTTCTCGAGTGAAGGAAAAAATCATAACGGCAATTTTACGGAAATTTTTCCATGTGAGCGCGCTGTGACATCGGCATCAACATGTAAAAATTAAAAATTTCAAGCTGTCTTAAAGTTACCTAATAGCAGCGCATCTAGCGTCACAATGTCTTTTCTGTGCAGGAGTACAAACAGGAACAGCTGACGGATATTAAAATCTGCTTATTTTCATTATACTTTGAGTTAAGATTAGAACATAAAGCGCATATTTTATCGCGGAAATTAAGTCTCGCGCCTTCTTCGAGAGGCCAGGACCTCACTGAAATCTGTGCGCGAGCGATGCGCGTAAACCAAGGTCAAGTGAGCGCAAAAAACAAAAACACACTGGCTATGGAGTTGCCATCATGAACAGCGCTTCGCTGCCGAGGATTGGGCTTGTTTCCGTGTAAAAAAGTAGGCATGTCGTTCTCAACTCGAGCGCGAGAGTCTCCCGGGCGATCGCTGTGCAGTTGTCGTACGGGGGAAATCGTGTGACAACAACCACAGCACGTTCATTTTCGCTCTCGACGTCACACGAAGTCCAGGGCTCTCACTTTCAGTTGTCCTGCCTGTCGCTATGTTGCTCGTCAACCGCTAATTAACCGCCTTGTGTACCGAGAGAATATTGGAGGGACTCGCACAGGCTTTAAGCGGTGAACAGGGGAGTAAAGCCTGGGTTGTGCATAATTCAGGTGCATAGGATACAAATTGCTTATATAAAGTAAAACGTAGGACGAGGGCTCTATGAAAGTAGTTAGGAAGAATAATGAAACAGTGAAAAACCAGAGAAATCAAGAGCCGATGTCCAGATATTAAAGAGAAATTGTCCTCGTTATTACTCCCCTCATAATTTCCCCGTTGGCAAAGAGAGCCAATAATATAATTAGTCATTACCCCTCACACAAGAAGAATACTTCTACCTTGGTACAAGTATTTTGGAGTTTTAGGGAACTACTTCATTCTATTTTGGGGTATGCGTGAGCATAAGTTCAAGTTCTTTCATATTCCTCCGGACTGTGTAGGACTCAACTGCTTGATGGTCACCATTCCCGCGCTCGACTCAGGCAACGAAAGCTGTTCACACGCCCATCAACTCAGAAAATGATTGAGTAATCTATTCGTAAGACTTGAATGTACGACATTGGTCTAACTTTTTAGCCGCCCCGTCGATAAATTCATAAAATGATACATAAAAATGTTTGGGTGGAGAAAATTATAGTTATGTAATTATAAATGTTTCGGCGAAAAAATTGGATGGGATTTTCAAACACCCGTAAAAAAGGAGAATAAACTCGACGCTTTACGTCGTATAAAATCCTTAACCTATTTCCTTTACAGATTGTGTGGCAGGAGTAGTCGACTTATGGCAATGATTGGAGCCGTTAATGGCACGTTTGACTGATTTATAGCCACAGACAATTGCAAACATGCGCAAACATCTTTGATTTCAAGCGCATTACGTTTTTTGTCACTTTTTGTAGTCCATAACTCCGTTGCAAGAAACAAGATGATATAATGAAAGTCTGCTCTCAATAGCAATGTAATTTAGTTTTGAAATCGGGAAACATTTTTAAGTTTGAAAAAAGTGTGATAGAAGGTGTAGAACACCTTTTGGCAAAATTAAGGTAGCGCCCATTTGTGGACGCAAAAGACACTTCCAGGGGCAATTTGGTCACAAAGTCTGCGAAATACGCTGAGCTACTGGAGGAAGTTCATGCTTAAGCCTCTGACCTTACCGTGCAATATCACGCTGATTCATTATAGTATATCAAAGTTATAATGACATTAGCATCAATTTGCTACGTAAATGCATATAAGTTAAGGTGCTGAATTTTATAATTGTGTGTAGAGTACTGCCACTCGCAGTTATAAAGTATTTTCGGGATCCATTTCAAAACTTGATATTATAATTTGTACACTGTTCACATTCACCACCAATTTGAACAGTACGTCAAAATGTACAGTACGTTACATATATTGCAATAGTGTTTAATATTACACTCCAATAATTTCATCAAAGTAATAATAAACAATCATTTCATGTTTCGCCACTAATGTGAGACTGCACAACTCTTCCCATCTCACGCAGGAGTCGCGTTACAAATCTTGGGGAATGCCTGCGACATATGTCATGTTGTTTTCGATTTACATTGTCCATAAAACTTCGTCCAAAAACTCAAGTGATAAAATGCACGAAGGAGGTCCTTATCTATTCACTATATTCATAGATCACTACTGGCGCGACGCATCTCACTGGCCATTCTGGGGATGTAGAAACGATTCCAGGTGTGCACATTTGAGTGTAGCGATGCTAGTATTTTGTGTGTAACTCACCCTCGTCTCTTGCGAAGCATAGAGTCGGAGCTCTTACATGCGCTCTGAAACCTAAAGTTGCATGCGCTCTGAGACCTAAAGTTGCATGCGCTCTGAAACCTAAAGTTGCATGCGCTCTGAGACCTGAAGTTGCATGCGCTCTGAAACTTAAAGTTGCATGCGCTCTGAAACCTTAAGTTGCATGCGCTCTGAAACCTAAAGTCAACACTATGTGTAGGGGTGGGAACCTAAAGTCAACTCTATGTAGAGGGGTGGAAACCTAAAGTCAACTCTATGTAGAGGAGTGGAAACCTGAAGTCAACTCTATGTAGAGGGGTGGAAACCTAAAGTCAAGTCTATGTATGTAGAGGGGTGGAAACAAGCTACTGAAATAAAACAAGCTAAAACAAGCTTGTTAGCTAAACAAGCTAAAAAAAGCTAAAGGAAATTTTCTTGTTAAGGCGCAAATTCTTCTGAAAACTTGTGTACGGATGGTAGATCGTATGGGAATCAGTGTACATATTCGATTTTATGATACGTTTCCACGAAAATTTTTTTTAACAAAGCTACGTTTTCGAGGGTGGAGATAGTTACTACAGTCTTGAAAATTTGCATTTAACAAGATAGTACAAACTTTCGTACTTACATTTATTCCCTTTCAATCGCAATAGTTCAGTACACCCGTTCTGAATTGAACCAATAAGATTTCTAAGAGCTTCATTCTGAATTCCATTCCAATATTGTTCTATGCAAGACTTTAACGTTTCTCTATCTTGAAATAGGCGTCCATTGTTGTACACTCTAGACAAAATTCCCCACAAATTTTTGATTGGGCTTATGTCTGGAGACTTAGAGGGCCAGTCCAAAACTTCAATGTTTCTTGTTTTAAACCAGTCTTTCGTAGGCTTACATTTGTGTATAGCTGCGTTGTCCTGTTGAAAAATGGCATTATTGTTGTCTGGATGATTCATAAATGGGACAAGACTTTCTTCCTACACATTGGTATACCGAGCAGAGATTTGTTTTCTCCTTTACCCAATCTACACACGCGTCTTCGTATAATTAGCAGTTGAAGCAGGGGCCATATCTACCTGTTTCGATTAACGAAATTTGGTGAATCATGGAGAAGCTGATGAACTTTTCCTTGCGTGCCGGGTAAATTCTGAGACTGCTGCAGATCTCTATTGCGTGACTATCCCTTAGAAGCTTCTCGAAAAAGTCGACGTCTGGCTGCATTTGTAATTTTAAGTGGACGACCTAAACGTTTTTTACGCTATACGATTCAGTGTCCTTTAGATGATTACTCAAACCTATTTGGGACCTCAACAGTTCCCTCGCTATGAAACTTAAAGATTTTTCTTCCACTATACAGGTAAAAATTTGCCCTTCTTAATTATCATTAAAGGGAGAGTTCATCGGCATTTTGCGGTGACTATGCCACGTTTAATTAGGACTCATGCGGCTTGCAATCATTGTAAGAGTTGTTAACAATCTACGCATGCACTAATTCTTCCTTTGGCTCTCAGAAGTAAACCTGAAATCAAATTTTCAAAACTGTCTGACAATTATTTCCACAGTTAAAAGCGCACTTTTGTTAAGAATTTGTTTTCGAGAAAACGTATTATAAAATCGAATGTGTACACTGGTTCCCACACGATCTACGTTCCACTAATAAAATTCCAGAGGAATTTGTGCAGGAATAAGAAAATTCTTTACAATCTAATGCGGTCTCTAATACTTAGATCCACCACTTTACGAGATATAAATTTTGCGATTCTGCCCCGCAAATCGCAGGCCTGGAGGGCAAAAAGACCGTCTAACCTTGCATTTGCAGGGCTTAGACAGCGTAATGAAACGAGCATTATATCCGTAATGATAATAAAAATTAATGTGTCATCCGAAATTATTATAATGATAAACATACCGGTAACAATGATTAAAGTGATATCCGTAATGATTATAATTATTAATATTACATGTGTATAGTGATAAGGAAATAAATCTGACGGTAATAACATCTAAGCAAAATTTGATGCTTTTCCTGCGTGTTTGAATGCATTTACCAGTACAGGCATAGAATTTACAGTGTGTATCTGCACGCACTATAAGTGTGGAAACTGATATGGTATTGGGACATATAGGTATACAATCTTGTGCAGCATTGGTATCTTACAGAGATATGTACAATCACGCTTATGCAGCATTAGTATCTACCATAAGTATTCAAACTGATGTAGTATTTGTACCTATCACAGGTATACAATCTTGTTGGTTTCTTTCATAGCCATACATATACAATCACACTTGTATACCATTAGTATCTACAACAGGTATGCAAACTTGTACAGTATTTGTATCTATAATAGATATGGATTTTTTGTACAGTATTTGAATGCAACCTAAGTTTGTAAATTGAATAATTTTACTAATGAGTGAGAAAATAATAAACCAGTACTTGTTCAGGATCTTTTAGTTTCACGTAATATGATGAACAACATTAGATGAAAAAATTGTACTTACTATTAACCAACAACAACTTATACCGTTTCGCCGGACTAATTAACTCGAGAATACCCTGCTCTTTGATCAAGAACTCCTGATAAGCTGTCATTCGTAGATATTGAAGTTCGTTTTATTTCCGAGTTACCTCGAAGCGTCGACCGAAATAGCCATCAGGGCTCCAACGCTGACGTTCAACCTTGCAAGATCGCGTAGTTCTTCATCCTTTTTATTTAATTAGGTTACACTCGTGTCCAAAGGGATTGCACTCTGATGAGGAAATTCTTATGTTTTGAAGTACAGAGACCCAAGAATAGCTCCGACCTATTCAGGAAGAAGATCCAGTGGCCATGATTCGATCTGGTGTTAGTCTGTGGTCGCAACGCTGGCTGCTAAACTATGAGGAAATTCATGTTTTTTTTGTTTAAGCAATTATTTTATAGCATGTTCTACATCAAGATGGCAAATATCCGTACGTACTAATTGCAAAAACTGCTGAACAAATTTGCATGCGTGTGAGATTCTGTAAAGTCTGTGCAAAGTAGGATCAAGGCAAGTAAATGTACGGCAATATCCGTGGCAGCCATTACCACGTTTACGCCTCACGCACTTAGCATTCAACTGACACTCGTACAGATGAATATCCCTTACTTCTAGAGCTCTGAGGCGTGAAGCTCAAACGACTGTCGCCACTTCCCTTGTAAGAAAAAGATTATCTGCCAGCCTGGGCCGATGGACATTAGTTCTGCTCCGTTGATTTCATGTTCGAGCACGTAGCAACGACCAGGGCTCTAGATCTGTAGTTGCTAAGTTGCTATTCCCCTTGCTTTCTCGTTTTTTAAGCAAAAATTTATACTGGAATATCTCGGATTCATTGTCGCGAACGAAGTTTGAGAAGTTAAATGATTTCATTCAAGTCACACTTTTGCTATCAAATCATTGATAAAACGAGCGAAAATCTTTCACACGAAATCAGACGTACGATGGAAGCTTCTCTTTACAACACTAAGCTCGCAATAAAACTGGTACACAGGTCCTCTCTCGACTTGAGCTATCGTAAACTACCACAAGATACACGATGCTTCAGTAAGTGCAGGCTAGCAACTATTATTATCAAGAAGTTTGTAGAACAACCGAGAAATTCTTTGCCAAGGTCATTTGTGGCTTGAGCGAGCTGGCGTCCTTGGGGAACTGGTTCTCGGTTGTAGTAAAAGTCTGCGTACGCGCTACTGCCGCTCAGGGAGCGGCGCGGTAATGCAAGGCCTGCAGTCAGAAACATCTTAGCAGTGGAAACTTATTCGCCAGAATAGAGAAATTTCAAGAAAGAGTTTTCTGTCACCGACTTGAATAAATACAGTCGTTGCTAATGCTGAACTGAAATACTTTCAACTTATGCGCTGTTCAATAGCTGCAGGAACGACCTACTTAATGAATCTAATTTAATTTCGCAAAGTCAGAACTTTATTGCACTTTATTACAACCTCCTCAAAATAAAACTTGCATCCAATTAGTGGCAGTCACAAAATTAAATTCCTCTTGGTTACAATTTCTCCTCAGAGTTGGTTACCGGAAGACGGCGTTGCTCTGACCCGGTGTTGGTTGGAGGAAGCGAGTGGTTCTAAATGTCAAGAAAAAGCTGCAGAACGTTTATGTAACAGTAATTTTTCATGAACGACTGTTATATACAGTAATTCTAACCAGAAGCGTTGGGAACGTCAGTCATGATCTGTAAGCCTCTGTTTAGGAGACTGATGCGAGTGAACTAGGTTTCCTCATCGAAACTGAGGCTTTTCTTGTAATATGCCGACTGAAATATTTCAAGTTCCTTTGAAGGTGTTTTCTCCTAACTATAGATACAATTCACAGTATTTTATGGAACTAAGAATTCAAAAATGGATAAACGATTCAAATGTGTTCTTAAATTATGCTTTTACTATATGAAAACTTTATTGATATATAAACACAGTTAAAAGTTAATACATAAAATGATCTGTGGCCCACTCCCCTCATAAAGCGTTAAATAAGTTCCTTCAAATCAACGCTCTATCTTTTTATTTGTTATTAATAACACTTTTTATTCATTTTTTATGACACAAATATTTTTCGTGCTATTTGAGGCTCACTCTGGTAGTCTAGTTTATACCGCTTTATGCGAACGATGGCTTTAGAGAGGTTGCTCCATGACGGAGGGCACTCTCAGCGGGGGGAAGTAGTTGTTTGCTGGAATCGATCTAGCGCTCCATGCGGAGGAGAACTGACTAACGTGACGAAATGAGTAGCTATCCCAGCTCGGGCACTGAAATAAATATTACTGGAAGCCATACAAATTATTCGTATTAAATTAGTGCCACTTCAATTTATTTTCTAAAAATTTTTGGAGAAAATATAAAAAAGGGTAACTCAATATTTTATTCCAAATGTTCAGAAAAAGAATTTTTTGACAAATAATTCAAATTTATTCATTTTAAGACACACTTCAAAGACTTCCCGTTACAATAACATCAGCAACTTTATTTTAAAACCTACAATGTTTAAAACTTTCTTTGAATAACATCGATTTTCGAAATACAAAAGCATAACACATCATTGTAATTCCCTGAATTTTATCAGAAATGTACAAAGGGCCATATACGATGGTTTTGGTTAATATTTAATCTAACATGCTGATCACCACTTTGCGCTCAACGATAGGTTAGTGAACTAGGAAGAATTTAGAATCACGATCCGAAGTTTCAACGCTACTTCCTCACGTAATATTTAGATTACAGTCGTGCAAATCTCAATTAGAAGTTCCATCAAGATTTTTATGCTTAAATTTTAAGGCTGTAATTTTACTAATTGAAAAACTGAATGGTATGTACTTTGTATGTGACCAAGTTTGAAATAAACTATTTTGCTTTGTTTTTTCTTTTCTTTCAACTGTGACAGTTGGCAGGACAGCGCGCTACGACACATGCTTGTTCGAGTCATGAAAAATGATGAAATATAAAAGAACAAATAAGCATCATCGATGACAAAAAGCTCAATTTCTTGAACTTGGATCTGAGGCCGCAGTTTCCAGCTTAGGACTACTTCTTTAGAAGGTATGGCTATTTCTGCATAGGCAGATGTACTTGGTTCAGTTTTACGAGAGCCATTAGTAAATACTGGTATGAACCGAGCAAATGTTGTTCGTAATAGGTCATGAAATATTTGGGCTGCTGTAGAAGAGCTCAAAGACGTTACTGTAGTTGATAGAAACTCTGTGATAATATGCTCATCGGTGTTGACCCACGGTGGAAGTGGGGAGATCAGCGGTGAGGCAAGATAACGTGGGATTGGGAGACGGAGCTTAGTAAATGTTGATTGGGCAGTGGCAACAAAATAGAGTTTATTTCCTGAGGCAAGGTCCGTTTGAGCAAAACATTCGGAAGATGGGTTAGTCTTCTTTGCATGCCTTCTGGCTCGAATCTCGTTAAAGAGTAGAAATTGGAATCTCAACAAGGATGGGAGCACAGACATACAGAATTCAAAAGCTTTATTAAACCGCTCCGTAACAGAAGCTATGTAACATGGTGACTATTGCGAAGGGGGCCCGTGCTCCCGAACCACAGACTCGGAGCCTGGCACGCGAGCCCGCCGCCACCTCCTGTTCGCTCCACTCGTTAATCCTAGAAACAAAATTTACTGAAGAATTGAAAGATTTATAAAGGGTGTTGTGGAGACAATGAAACAACGAAGCAATTCTAAGATTATCTTAAAGACTCGTCACGAAAAACTGGAAGGGTTCTCGATTTTCTTGAATGTTGAAAGTCCATACGAAATCCAAGAAATGCAAGTTTCAATTTACGGTACCCGAAAGCACAGAAACGTGAGAAGGCTATAGTTAGAGAGCCGTCGTTACGGGTGGCCGTATCCTAGATCACAATTTTAGAGGTTAAAAAAGGAAGCCCTCAAAGGTTAGATGGCTTTCGAACCTGCTTAAAAGCATAGCGTAAAGCTGAGTGACGAGTCAAAATAATTACGTAGATCATATCGTTTC